>JTDE01000709.1:69948-82779 GCA_014338405.1 Paragonimus skrjabini miyazakii
ACAAACTGTTGTTAATATCCGTTTTTTGTGTGCGGCTGGTTGTTCATTTTGCAAGAGTGTCGTCATCATGCTACCAGGTAACGCCGTCAGTGCAATATCATGTGATGTAAATTTGTCTTTTGGGTAGAGTTGTTAGGGTTAAACTTTATTTATCTTTAACTAATCTCCGTTAGAGTCATTGATCTATTACATTAGTTTCTTTGTGATTATTTAAGGATTATACTATACCCACATATCTGTTGAGTGTATTCTATCTTGAGTACACATAGATTATATTTCCAGGTTTGAACATATCTGGGCTTGCACCTCGGTACTTGTTTTGTTTGTTTCTACTCTACTTGAAGAGCCTTTGATCGTATCACGTCAGATGGAACACTTAGTCACGTGTCCCAAACTGTTTCAGATGGTGACTGCTATTCCGGTACTGGTGAATTAATTGTTGAATGATGAGCATTTTGGTGAATGTCAGTTATCGCTTCTATTGTCATCCCCGTTCTTCCATTTCTCGTAAAGTTCTTTTTTACATTGTATAAATCTCTCTATTTGGTTATTAAACTGCGATTGATAAACGGAGCTATTCGCATGCTAAATGTCACCGTTGAGCATAGGTTTCGATCTCCCATTGAGCTGAACTGTACTCCATTGTCGACTGTCAAAGTCTCTTGTACGTTAGATCAAGAGAATAATCTTCAGAAATGAAGATAAGTTATCAGTGTCGTTTTTAGTTGCGTAGAGGAAACTTCCGACCATTTTGAATCGTCGGTCCCACTTGCACTCATGTGAGAGATTTTGAGTCATTTCTGTTTACTATCAATCTGTGTTACGTTTTCCATTGGTTTAACCTACACTCTGTTTATTGTACTGTCAACAGAAATGGTTTCGGTCCATATTCTATACTTTTTACTTGATCAGGCTGTTTTTGGTATTTAAAGTTTATTTTTGCGACTTTCTGTAAGCCACCTCATTGTCACTTCTAAAATGGTTGGTGGATTGTTTTTGTGTGAATTTAGCATGTTTTGGTAAGTTGTGCATCTCAGTTCAGTAGATATGTGTTCAGCATAAGGATGTTGAACATATTTTGATTCTGATTTCTTCAACCCTAATGGTCTGTCTCTGTTATTGGTTGGTCGGTACTTATTTTGAACGACATGTATGTGTGCCTATGTGATTGTTTGGTGGGGTATACGATGGTCATCAATTTGAAGACGAGTCCCAATATTTTTGGCTGCTAGGCACACACTCCTAGTTAAAACAAATGAACAAGGTAGATCTCGACGCTCACTCCGACAAATCAGACATACACAAGGTCAGTTGGTGTCACTCATTTAACTTGCACCTAGCACGAAAATAGCGCCCAAATAGCATTGGCTATTCAGCTACATCGGTCCTCACATTAATTCACGTGCCCACCTGACTCAACATTATATGATGAGCACCCTACATGGCTGGACAACAGATTACGAACACAGTCAGCATGATAAAGTTGTTCTGTAAAGGCCATTGTTTTTCTGTTTTCGCGCACTATGATATGGAGTTGGTCTACTCTCGTCAACGATTTTTGTGCCGATGCTTCCTCTCTTTCTTTTGAGAGGCTTCACGATATGTTTTGGCTTCATCTGCTACCGTACTTTGATAGGTGTCAATTCTCTAGTCGTGAAAACGATTCCATCACTTTGCTCCAAACAGTATTCGTTTGAATTGAGGTCAAGTTACCGAGCGGACCATAGTAAGTAGGCAGTACTGTAGAATGACGTTAACTTCAATTGGGGAGAGGGACATCGTCACTTTGGACTGTTCCTTTGATTCCGGCCGAGTACGTTTTGGAGTAACTGTCCTTGCGTCACGCTGTTGTAACTAGACCCATTAACGGTATGGTTGTAAAGATCCACCTCAGATCCTCCAAGTGACCACATAGCATCCAATACACGATGCGAACCAGCATCATCTTGTAAGGTTGGTAAGTCCATGTCATTGCTCATCCTAGAAATTCCACAAGCTTACTTCTCCATCCTAGTTTCGTCAATGAACCTATGACTTATCAACCTGTCATTCATATTTCGATTAGCATTCCGTGCTCGAGAGAATCGTATTGTCAGGCGAATCACTGTAGGTTATACGCCGAGTCCAGTGATACATATGAACTGGAAGGACTAACAATACCTATCAAAGGTAATGTAGAGAGCACAACCGGTCATGGATATTAACAACAGATTTCCTTATTCACTTTAGGTGAGTAGATGTTCTGCTTGCGTAAAAGTACACTAAGCTTGGGTGAAGGCTTTATTGTTAAATCTTAACCCTATGGGCTGAACGCTGCCGACCATCTTGACAATTTTGTGGCCAATCATGTACGTTTCCAAACGGGCAATTCCTAGACTTTAACGCGACACATTATGTGTACCATTTTGGTGGAACAATGGTTTACGACTTCGATTTCATTGCACATATTTCGACGTGTTTTGTACATATCTTGTCTTGACGCAATTACAGCACATGGAGGCTCGTGCTCTTTACAACCTGGGCAATGTGTATCATGCCAAAGGCAAACAATGGGCTCGAACCAGTGGCCAGTCAGACCCAGGCGAGTTACCAACCGAGGCGATCGAGGCCCAACACAAAGCAGTTGAATACTATCGGTGAGTTTGGTTGATCTCTCTTTCGTGTGTCTATATACCTCACCCGTTAAAACACAATGCTTACATGAAGTTGCTTCTGAGCACGATACTGTCGGCAATCAACTTTGTAATATACATTGACTACTCTGCTCACGTTTTGATCATATTTCAATGAGCTGTTTTTTGTTTTTGACTTAGTGTTCCGATAAAAAAAGCATTACCTGATCACTCATTTTATAAAGGTTGTTTGATGACATCCGTGGTGGTTGGTAACAGTTGGTAAGCTAGTTGCTGTTTCTTTTCTCGAAGTTATTGTCGGTTGAAATTTAGCATATCAGTCAGATGCATATATATATCCCCTTGTAAAATCAGACACGTATGTGTCATCTATGAGCCTGATATAATCAAATACTCTCAGAGGTTGACAGAATAAGTCCTGACCCCAGAGAAGAGGAGTATGGAATAAAGTTGTTTTTCATAGACATCATCTACCAAATTAAATAACAGTATCTACATGTAACATTTTGGTCAAGAGCCACGTTGACTTTGGGAACTTCATCGGATTTGGTTAGAAGCTGGTACTAGTTATGTTTGGGGCCGCATAACCAATCTTTCGGAATATTCCGTAATTCGGGTTGCTCTATGGATTGTTCACCGTCATAGACAGTGTCTCAACAGAGTTTTTAAACTACACTCTTAGCTAGTTATATTGCTTGCATATATTTTGCATTATGGGTGGTAACGACATGTGAACAACGTAGTGTTTAGTGAGAGTATCAGCTAAACTTTGTGCTACGTCGTCGATGTTCCCTAGTTGCTCGGGTTCAGGTCGAATATGAGAACGTTACTGTTGTCATACATCAGTTGATCAACCAGCACAGAGCTAAAACAAACTGATCAATAAAGTGTTCATTGCCTTGTCGATTATGGTGGAGTTATCTCGTCCGATGAACTAGAGCGCAGTATGCAGTTTGTGTTTTGTAACTGAAGATTGGTTATTGGGCTACATTAGGTTTGACATTAGCCAGTAGTAACGAAATAGATTGTCGTTTGTACAATTACGACTTCAAACCTCACATGCCTGGCACACAAAGTTTAAGTTTGGGCGACATGACCATATTCAGCCCATATATGTCTACCGTGTATGTCATGATAACACATCGTGTAATGTAACGTCGTGACAAAATACCATATTCAGCGACACACCTTTTCATTTAACCTAATCGCGACTGTAATGCACATTAAATAAACGTCATTGCTGTACATAATGATAAAATTGAGTTACCGGTCTCCATCTTGAAGAACCTCTGCTGTTGTGTGGCCTACCAAGTCACGCGTCAATTAGGTGATGCTGTGAGGCTACCCGAGTGTAGGCAGCTGGAACAATCAAGGTAGCCGGTGTTCCAATTTGCGAACGTTTGATCAGTTATTGGCATGCACAGACCAGAGGGTTTTAGTGAGCATTGCTTTGTTTAATCCAACTGTTTCGATCACTATCTTTTGACAACGGGATATTTGGTTGATCTCATCCACTGATGTGTCGAGTGCCTTGAATGTTTGGACGCCAATTTGATCATGGGTCACCGGCAACAGGAAGCAAACGTTGCAACAGCCCTGTCGGTCTTAGAGTCCTTGGCTGAATAGATCTGTTACACTAGATCCGATCTCTCTGATGAATCCTCGACCTACTGCGCTCTTTTGGTCGCAGCCTCATTCAAAGTGCGCTGGACATCTTGGATGGATGGACTCCATCCGAAGGGCTTATAAACCGAACCACTACTGGCCACCAATTTGATCATGGGTCACCGGCAACAGGAAGCAAACGTTGCAACAGCCCTGTCGGTCTTAGACTCCTTGGCTGAATAGATCTGTTACACTAGATCCGATCTCTCTGATGAATCCTCGACCTACTGCGCTCTTTTGGTCGCAGCCTCATTCAAAGTGCGCTGGACATCTTGGATGGATGGACTCCATCCGAAGGGCTTATAAACCGAACCACTACTGGCCACCAATCCACAATGGACTGCAGACTCTGTGCTTCACCCCGCTGCCTTGTGAATCATGTTTCTTTTCGACCAAAAGCTCCAAATGGGATCTTTCAAACCAGCTTCCTTCTATGACCTGTACAAGGGAGAAATATTTCGCCCCCACAATTATAAACCCGAGTTTTGTCTAATACTTCAATTGTAACTCTTTGGCCGAGGTGTCAGCGACCGGCTTTGCTCCTATGTCACACTCTGTCTCAACAAAACAATCGATCTTAGTTTCCCCTCTTTTATTAAATGGCACCATATCCGTGAGGAGCAAGCTGGACGTCACCCTAACTGTGGTTGCACTGATCACATCTTCACTCTCCATCGGATGTTTGAGTTCCGCCTTTTATATGGAAGGCCAACAGTTGTTGTTTTTCGGTCACCGAAGGGTCCTTTGATTCAGTTGACCGAGCTGCACTTTGGGAGTGTCTATTGAGAAAGGGTGTGTCCGAAAAGTATGTGAATATTCTGCAGGTAACTTCTTGCTAGATGTCTGATCGTGTTATGGCTTATACCATCTTATCGCCAACCTTGTGCGTCTCAAATGGATGCATCACATTTGTCTAGTCTCCTTTTTCTGTTGAACTTTGCAGTGAACAAGATCTTGAAGTGTGCTCTGACAGACTGCGAGTATGCTTATGCCGGGATGTTCCCATGCTCCGGACATCGAGACTTATGATATACATACGGCATTGCCCTAGTGTGTGGGGGTTTACAGGGAGCCGAGAGCGTTTCAGACAGAGTAGAGTCCTCAGTGGGTCAGTTTTGTATGGTTTTTGCAAGTTCTGAATGAAGCATGCTGTTGCAAGATTGGCACAACTCAGCGCCCACTTCCACCCCTGATATGAGCCGTTAGAGGCAATTGAGAAGTTCATGTACTTTGGGAGATGCCTCAGCGCTGGCGGGGTGTCTCATAAAGTCACAACTTGTACGGGTAAGTTTCGGTTGGTGTTTGTTGACTTACGCTATTTGGAGTATCGGCGGGATTTTAGTCTTTCTGCGTTACGCTGAGGATACAGGTCCACAGTTGGAGCGGTTCCATTGTGTAGTTGTGACACCCAGTCCGTCATTGCGGGTGATATTCATAGTGTTCGTTTCCGACCGTCGGTGTCCTTGAAGCATTAGTAGTATGTAGTGTAAATACTGTACCGACGATGAATGGCAAGGAAGAAGAAGGATGTACAGGAAGAGAAAAGGAATTACACCGACCTGCACAGAGGCTCGCAACACGAGGACCATAAGCTTCTATTCTTTGTCATATCAGGCAGCCTATTCAAACAAAGGTGTTGTTTATGGAACAGGAATCTGGGAACATTCCACTGAAGCTTACTTCTTTAAATTCGACAGTGTCTTTTTTCCTCTTTGCATATATTGTGGCGTGTTCCTCAATCCATGTGGTCATCACATGTTAAATATATGTAGAATATTGTTGCATATTCGAAACCTCACACTGTTGGCTCCTAACGAGGCAATGCCTATCGAAACTTACTACTGTGTATTGTATACACAAAAGTTGATGTAACACTTGGATTTGGGCCATACTCTCTGCTTGTTTTATTACAATACCTGAATTCTGTATAGCCTGTGTTTTTCTGTGTATTAGACCGATGAATTTAAATCAATGATGTGTATTTCGTAATGTACATTCTATCTGTACTGGTTAACTATTTAGTCTGTTATTGATTTCCTAAAAAGATGCCTGCTTTGTACAATGGTAGAAGTCGATCTTATATGTTTCGGCTTCGACTGGGTCAGAAGAACGTTGGATGAGAATTTGTCGTGACGTGCAAAATGACGCGAACCAATTGAATCAATAATACTTCTGCGGTGAATTCTAGTGTAATCCTGTATGTTTTTTTGGTCCGGACAATTGTCGAATTGTTGGCTACTGTGCCCAGAAAAAAAATACACAGCCTACTTGTTCCGGGCTAGATATTTATTCACCCATTTATCGGAAATGTGTGTGTCAAATAAAATATGTCTTCGCTTTTTATTATGGAAGGGAAAGTCGTCATATCAAACTGTTTTCGACAATCTTGAGAATTCACCAACCAATAACGATGTGGCGCTTTCAACCATTCATCTTTCCAACGATTTGAAAGAGGTCTGGAATGGAAATTTTTTGTATCTCACAAAGTTGATAATGCTGTAATCACACTTAATTTTTACCAGACTGGTTAACTTTAACGTCGTTCCATAATAGCGATTAGGTGAGTGGCCGTTTAAGTCTGTCGCGATTAGTTTTATTTTTTATATTCATATTTTTCTGCATAAAGGTTATTTGGACAAACATTAACTGACTGCTTTTCTGTTTAGATTTACTCGTTTTTTTGCCCAAAATGGTCGGTACGAACGTGATAAGTAATGTTTCACTAAAAGCTTACATGGCTGTATTTTTTTGTCCTGGGGTGTATTCCGATCTTGTTTGGAAACCATCCACCTCCTTTTTTGTTTGCTTAATGTTGTGAAACCATTCTAATTCTCTTTCTCCGTCAATCTAGTCCGTCATCCGTGTGGTTTCACACCTGCATTCGTCTGGCCATGTTTATTTCTTGCGTTTTGTCGCCGGTCTGAAAAAATCCGAATGCTCTTTTGTTTACATAGCAACGTATCCGATCGATTTTTCGCCTTGTGTACGGTTATCCCCCTCCTTTCTCCGTCCTGTTTACTCTCCTTGTAGACAGAATTTGGCATTGGTTCGTCAACTGGGCGATCGCCCTGCCGAAGGTCGCGTGTTGGGCAACTTGGGAAATACCCACTATTTGTTAGGTGATTTTCACGAGGCAATCGAATGCCATAGGGAGGTGAGCAAGTATATACAAAGTTCTGTGCGCCGTTTTCTGAGAAAAGTAGAGTATGAACGGATATTGTTTTATGTGTGTATGCAGTGTAGACTAAGACCGTGTGTGGTCACACACGCCTGCGTTTCGGCTCGGTAGAGACCAGTAGACGAAATTCTAGTCTTCTCACACGCACTTGGGTTCACACTGAATGCATGATGTTTGGATTGAGTTGCCAGTGGTGCAACGCATGCCGTCGGCAGTGTCCTTTGACTGCGATCGCTATGCCATGTTGACTCCTACACGCCTGCTGTGTGTCATGGGTTAATTTTGTACGGTTTGAGTTAGTCAACTGCTATGAGTTCATAATGGGACAAAATGACGGTTACTCAAACGAGCTAATTATTGACACTCATTAACTGTAGTAATCCTAAAGCGGTTCTCTTACAGTGTGAGTTGATTAGTAGATTGATACGAGAAGGCGATCCTTATGGGTTGTGTGTTATTGATTTTTGATTGTCTTTGTTTGTATTTACTATCTGCTTCAGAAATGATTCAAATGATAGGCGGCTCTGGTTTCATATTTTGTTGTAAAGTTCTATGTAATTGGTCAAGACCCATTTCATCATGGGTCATTCGCCGGATTGTTCCTTCCGGTTCGATTAAATTCGATAAATTAGTCTATACACTACGGCTTTTTTGTTCCAGCGTCTGAATTTTGCTAACGAATTCGGTGATCTGGCTGCTCAACGACGGGCATACAGCAATTTGGGAAACGCCTTCATTTTTCTGGCTGATTTTAACTCTGCTGCAATGAACTATCGGTGAGTCTTGTTTCTTTGGCAGTTGACCTCATTGTGAAATCAAAAATCTTGTGTAAGCCTGCATTGCTTTCTGCTCAAGGTTTTGAGTTTTAACTATTGGTCGTTGGATCGAGATATAATGATATGACATAAATTCGATACGTTCAATGAATCAAAGTAATATATGTCTCGGTAGAAATGAAGAGTATCGATCTGCCTGGAATATACTTCAGGCTTGGTTACGGATGAGCTTTTTTTGCTGGCCCAGTTATTCAAACTTATCTGCATGGGTTCGTCCTCGTCCGGACCCTCATTTGAACTTTCGCCCCATGCTGGCTTTGGGGCACTTCTGAGTCGTTCGTCAATAAATGATCACGAGCTTATAAGTTGGGGTTAACAGAGCAGTTACTGCTATCCTACGACAGTGGGCAGTCTACAGAATATGTAACAATGAATGGGTGCTCCGTTGTGACGTTTCTATGATGCTTAGTGAAAGATCGTTTGAAGCACAGCTCATAATCGCAAAGGCAAAAACAGAATCACGTATCTACTATTGAGAAGGACGTACTTCAAATGTTCTTAGGTTTCACTTAACATGAGGCAACCAAAAATCAACAGAGAGCGAAGACTAACATTTATCCCGAATTTATTTACGTTTGTATCATTCCTATTTGTGTATAATATCATACTACTTATCACGTAGGAGTAGCTAGTGGTTTAAATTGAACTATTTGTGGCATACCACGATGATTATCTCTGTGAGGCAAGACGTCTCCGTGTGTTTCATCATATACTCACTCCGATGATAAGCCGGAAGGTTTTTTTATGGTAGACGAGTGTGAATACGAAGTCTGTGCGTGTCAGTTGTCTACAGCTGAACAGATCGCATAGCAGCAAATACTACTGTACTTAAAAGCTCGCCTACACGTGAACCATCCGGTCGTACAGTACAGAACCACGTGATAGTGATGAGACTGTCATTCCGAATGATCGGTTGTTACATCCTAGGCAGGCCCCCATCGTAAACAGAAGTGGTCGCAAGCTCAAGTGATCGGAGCGTGCCAATACTCCAGGTGTAGATCTGCTCTCTCTTTTTTCCAAGGTTGGTAAAGAGAAGTTTGTATCAAACCCGACAAAACTTCTTCAGATGACTTGGAAAACTAAAGAGATATATCGTAATTATTCCTTGCCAACGATAACTCCCGTGTCTGAAAATGTGGGCCCAAAGGTCATAAAACAATCACAGTCCTTGTTCTGCTGTTTCACGTGTCCGAGTTATTCATGAGTTTGATGTTACTTCAGCTGACCAAACCCAAAGAAAGCTAGACACCTGAAGAACAGGTAAAACTTTTTATCCCGTCGAGGGTTTATTGATCACCTTTTCGTCCTGCAACGGGCCTTGGAGCATCGGTGCCCTTACAGGCAGCAACCGTCCGCGTTTTATTATACTTCGGGGTTGCCTTGGATTTGGTTGCACGTAAAGTACTTTTGGACAGTCTCGCTTACATTGGAGTTATAGGGAACTACTTAAATCTGTTAGCATCGTTGTGTGCCCACTGTGCAAACATAATGATAGTTTATGGACATCCGTCTTGGATGTTTATCACACCTAGTGGTATGTGGTTGTAGTACCTCCTGTCTCTTCCTCTTTTCAGTCTTGCCAATTATTGACGACATTCTGGAGAAGGCCCACGAGGAATCCAATAGGTCCGGTGTTGAGTTTTTTCATGGCACTAGGTTGACCGTTATTGATCATGAAGATGAGGTTTTTTCGCATACCCCCTCTACCGACTGCATGCGAACCGTGTTAAACATGTCGGATAACCGGTTTGCTTTGAACCTTCATGGTGCAAAGTGCTACTTCAGGATTGCAACATTCCCACTTCCACATGCCCTATTGCGAACAATCTACATGCAGCTAGTGATTGTTTCGAATATTCGGTCTGCACCATCTCTTCAGCTTGGAATAGTGCTGGTCAGATATCGACGAAAGTATCAAAGACATGTGTTACCACTACAATTCTGCGTCATTCGTGATACCCAAATGACTCCCGGTTATTGCCTGGAAGTAAGGATATCTAATGCGTGTGTGTCTTCTGTTTCACTATAAGGTTCGGCAACGTGGTCTGTTCGCGGCGAAGATGTAAACGGACTTGACGTGGTTAGTCTTCGGTGCCCCTACCAATAATTTCACATCAAATAGAGGATTGTGTTTGACGGACTCGGCTTCAAGTTACTACGTATTTCTGAACGTTCGGAATACGTGGTAAGCTGGTCGACTAATCAGATTGCATAGTGTCGGATGGTTGGGTCATGTACTTCACATCCTTCCTGGTCGTTTACTGTTCCGAGCATTATACACTGAGCTAGCCAACAGTTGGATAACTCCGAAGGTTCATCCAGCAACGACGAAATTTCGAAATACGAAGACCCTGACTGTTCCATTACTTAAGGTGGGTATCCGTTCCAATGAGACTGAACGTTGACGCGGCGTGACGGCTTGTGCGTCTCGACTACTTATCTGGCTAAACTGGACGGTGTCACGATCGTATCGACGGAATCACTCATACCAGGCAAGCCAATAGGTAGAGGTCTGACAAACCGCAGTCTCCTGGTCCTCCAGACTGGGGATTGGAAGTAGATTGGCGTCCTTTTCCGAAAAATGTACCATTTCTGGTACATTGTAACCCGCTGCCTTATGGTACAGGTTTTTGAGCCGAAGGCTTTGGCTGAGAACCCTCATCGTTCTCCTGTCCAGGTCTGGGCGTCCTGACATTATCTCAGCTCACACACAACGATGAATACTCACAATACCAGTAATTCTATACTTCATCGGCAATCTCGTGGTATCAACCGGGTCGCCCGATCTGTTGCATACAGCAAGATGGATGTGCAAAAACATGCTACTGCTCTCCCCTCCTCCACTGTCCTCTCAGATTTAGTCATCAGACTCCTCTCGACTCCCAATTTTAGTGATTATTCTGCAGGTTTCACAACAGATATAGCTAATCATGGTGACGCTGTGTCGATAATTTCCACCTCTTACTATTCAGCTTCAAGTCTCCATCGTCTCTTGCTTAGACCTAGAATGCGAATTAATATAGGTTCTCTCAATGTTCGCACTCCAAAACAAATAGGTCAACAGGTCGCCCTTGCACGAACGTTGTACTCGTTAAATGTCGATGTTTGTTGTGTTTCAGATATAAGAATCCAGGACAGTAGTCGACATATGGAACTAACGGCATTCGGATTGTCTACCCGATACTGGTTATACACTTCGAGTGACTCCATGGCCACCGTTACTAATCAGGCCGGAGCAGGTATTGTTTTCAGCACGGCGGCCTTAGGCGCATTAGTAGATTGGATTCATGTGCCGTCCTCTTAGCATGTTCTATTAAGGCCAGCTATAAGCACCAACTCTTCAGAAATCTTTAAATTGCATCTTTTTATGCTCCAGCTGCCCACGGTGATATCGGTGTCAAGGATGCCTTTTACTTGGATTTGGTTGTTCTCCTTCGATAGATACATGGTTCTGATATAGGCATTCCTGCCGGAGACATCAACGCCCAGGTCTGCCACCTTGATGAAGCCGAGTCTCGTTCAGGTGGCAGATTTAGGATAGCATCACGCTACTCAAATAATGTCAGTGAGCCGTGGTAACTGTGCGCCGAGCATAAGCTGTTTTTAGCCAGCACTCGTTTTAGGCATCGTGCGCATCATTGTTTTACTTGGCGCCCTCCTTCTCCGAATCAGGCCTGGTCTCAGAGAAACCACATTACTGTTGGTTATGGGTGACGGGGCTTCTTTCAAGATTGTCGTTCTTCAGAAAGCAGACTAAGAAGTTCTCATCCTGAAGATCTTAATGATTGCTGGACGCAAATCTCACAGACCATTCACGGAACAGGCACTGCAGCGTATGGTGGAGTAATTGGTGGGTTGAACAAGCATTGGATGTGAAAGAAATTTCTGGAGTTAAATGTCAGATGGAATATTCCTTTGACAGTTACAGGATGCCGGCGTGGATCTCCTACCTGGTGAAAAACTGACTGCTCTTGATCATGCTGACGACGAGGTGGTGCTGTTTGACACTTCTCAAACAGCACAGATGATGCTACATCCTATTTCTCATTGTGCGAAATACTTCATGATGTCCGTTGCGGCTTCAGCGTACAAAGTGCTTCTATAAAGTTGTTGCGATTACGTTGGTTTAATGTTGGATAATGAAGTAATTTCATCAATGCAGTAAGAGGATATATGTTGCGGTATTTTAACATTTCGTTTACTCTTATCAGTCGCAAACGTAAAACATGCGAGTTGTATATGACACACAAATAGAGATAGGCAGGGTACGGACACGCATACAGTCACACCACACACTATGTCCTCACCACCACGGCAACCCTATGGGTTGTTTCAACCACTTTTGTGCACATAGCGCCGGCTGGTGAGTTCTAATCAACATGGCTTCGCTAAAGGCCAGTAGCTTCGGGTTCTTTTGCCGTAACAATATTTTGAATGATCTATGTAGGTCAATCTGGTGACCTGCTATCTTGAGGTGTCTGGCTATCGATGATGCGGGACTTCGAGTAATTGATTCACC
>JTDE01000709.1:87469-105817 GCA_014338405.1 Paragonimus skrjabini miyazakii
AGTGTTGAGCCTCTTCCTGGTTGAGCGATATGGAGTATGCGGATGACACTGTTTTACTTAACCCCTCTGCCAAAGACATGCAGGCCATGCTGGGCAAGGTGAGTGACCGGGCTGGTTTGTATGGAATACACTTCTCACCTTCAAAGTGCAAAGCGCTGCTCCAAGATTGGGGCATTTCCACTCCTACTTTCTTCATTGCAGGTAATCCGCTTGAGATTGTGGACGGTTTTACATACTTGGGTAGCACTATCTCGTCAGCCTGTAATACTGCTGATGAGACATCAGCGAGGATAGTAAAGGCACGAGTTGCCTTTACCAAACTCCGTCATCTATGGCGTCGAAAAGACGTTCCGTTGTCGCTGAAAGGAAGAGTATATAATGCTTGTGTACGTTCTGTTTTTCCCTATGGTTCGGAAACGTGGCTTGTTCGCAAGGAAGAGATCAATAGGCTTGGTGTGTTTGACCATCGTTGTCTCCGTCAATTGGCCCCTAATAAAGGGAATGATCGCGTGAGCAATGTGGTCGTTCGCCGGCGCGTATTTCGGTACGCTCACGGTGCGCGATCAGTTGAACAACTACTCACGTTGCACAGTCTGTTATGGTTAGGTCACGTACTTCGTATGCCAGCTGAGCGTTTACCGTGCCGAGCCTTGTATACTGAACCCATCAACTGTTGGATGTTCTAGTAACAGCGTGGTCACGGAATATGGAGAACCTGACTGCTGAACTGATCAAACTGGGTAGGTTCCGCCTATCTGGATTGGGCCCTCATCATCTCTCACACCGCTGGTTGGAGATGCTATCCGAGATGGCAGCATGTCGCAGTCAATCACATACCTGCATCCATACCAATTTTAGTTCTTCTGTTTCGACTTCTTTTATTAATTTTCAATCTTAGGAACGTTTTTGTCCACGATATTCTATGCCACTGTGACAGTCCGAGCCACAGTATCTTCTGGTCAGGCTCTTAGTTGCTATGATGATAATGAGGAAGAAAGCTGATAACGCCCTACTTTTACTTTGTATAAGTATCTTGATGCTGAATATTTAACTGTAGACTTTGCTATTTGTAGTTGTTTGGTCCCGACTGCTTCTGTTTCCTCCTTTTTCTTTCCTTTACAGGGTTTGCTTTTTTTTCAATGGTTGTGTGACAGTTAAGCATCAGTGATGTCTTGTTGTCTATGATAATGATGAGATTTTTCACATCACTATTTATGTGAACGAGAGCACGATTCACAGTGTCTCTTAGCGGGAGCTCTTGGCTGTTGTGGCTAACTTAACGAACCAATGATTTCCTTCTGGAAAAATTGACCTTGCTGAAATATTCTTTCTGTGTGCGTCACCAGGTTGAGAGTTTGTGAGCGAAGTCGCATAAGAACACTGCATAAATAGTTCATGATATCAGGGCCTCTATTTAATTGCTTATTCATATACGTTCCGTTCTATCCCACAGCACGATCGAATATTGTACAAAGTTTATAGGGCTTATTGAGTTTTAAGAGCCATCATTGTCGTTATAATCTTCCGGTTTGATGATTAGATAATGTGGCTGTTGTGCAGACACACAGTTATCAACCTCATCCTCATTAGTTTTGGGATCTAATTTCAGCCCATCCTGGGTTCGTGTATTCCTTCAGTTTTCTACACACGTTTCCTCGAGTGCAGCGCCTTTTTCAAGATATTTCTTCAACATTATCAACCGGGGCCTTATCACTCGGGAGACGTGAGGCCTTTTTCTCACGCAGGGAGGCATTTCCGTAGTGGTCGTTTGAAACGTTCGGGATCTCGCGTGTGAAGTCTAGTACAACGCGATGTTCGGCTCTGAATTTGGGACCAAAACTCCCCTCTAAACATCTGTCAACGTTAATCTATCGGTTTATTGACTTATATAAGTTTCCTTTGATTGCCAAGAGTTTGGCTGGATGAAGTCAACTAATATCCATCCTGATGGGCCATGCAAGGTTTTTCATTCCCTAGCCTTTTTTTCAATACGAAAGTCGATCTTATTGACACTGTATGCAATAAAATGGGAAGCCGTAACCTCTTTCATGCAGCTACAATATCCATCAGCCGCATGCATCACGAAACGGCCGAGCATTCTGTTGTCCTGGGAGTAGTGCCAACAAAGATAAGCAAACCACTGAGGTCTGTGTGCACTTGCGCGTCTGTAGACAATCGTTCGGATGAATCTAGATGTGCTACGTAAGGTTGGCGAACGTAACTGCGTTTGCGCTGCAATGTTTACCACCACATCACAGCCATTGGGCTTAACCAAAAAGCCTTTTGTTTGATCGTCGATATAACACCTTGCGGTAGTATGAGGCTCACCAAAACACATTTAAGGTATCCTTGGAGATTCATAATAGGGCCTTTTGCAATCTTCCATGGCGCTTCTTGCCCCCCCCCGTCATAATATTCAGTCAAGTATAGAGACCGATTGGTCGGAGCTTCTATGTTCCGTACACACGCTGGACATTGAACTCCTAATAAACGGTCAGTATTTTTATGGACTGCCGTCGAATTGCATAAGGTGCTATGCAGCAGTCCCATACCAGCGCTGAAAATGTCCGAGAGATTACGCCTCGATTTTGAGTTGTGACCAGAATTCATGCAAATTGGAAATGTTCGGTCATTGTATTTACTATGTGATCGAGGTACTGAGTCCATGTAAGCTTAGACATATATGATGCGTTTCTGAGTGCGTTTGATGGTAGGTTACCTGCTTGAATGGTGAAACGGTTTAATTGAATGACCTTGTCCTAATCGTTTAATCTTTTTATTAGTAGTGACCTCCGGTTCTAATTGCTTGATAATTATAAGAGTCGACTTAAGATCCTGAACTAACGATTCGTTTGGATTCGACGAAACATTACTAGAATTGCGCTAGATGACAAAATTCCCAGCATTCGAACTTTCTGGCAGTAAATCGGTCAGTAAAATTTGCTGTCAACTTTTTTATGGGACATTGATCAACTGTACTACACTCTGCACACAGAACTGAGCAGAAAACGTGTCATTTGGACCAGTCGCATACGTGACCGCTCAAAATGGATGCTACTGTACATAAAGTTCGCAGCGTATATGTGCCCTTTCTGATTTTGAAACTCAGCGGCATCTTTGTGATTTTTTACCAATTCCGAATAGAAATGCTCTTCGTCTCGCGCAGCAACTGAAAGATATCGCCTTGGAAGCGCAAGCATGTTACAGTCTGGGTAATACGTACACCCTCTTGCGTGACCCGATGAAGGCGGTTGTGTTTCATTTACGACATCTCGTGATCGCTCGTCGCTTAGGTGATCGCGTCGGTGAAGGACGGGCCCACTGGTCATTAGCCAACGCTTATACCGCTCTCGGACGATACGATTCGGCGTTGCGTTGCGCCAAGCGTCATCGTATGATTGCCCGACAGGTAGGTGGTGCGCAACATGTTGCATGTTATTTACCTCTCTGTTTTTTCATTTCGTTCGTACACGTTTTGCAACCCCTTCCAAGTTGGACACCCCCATTGGCGCAAAGTTTCCGCCTGCTTCAGGCATTATTGTTAATGGCCATCACGAGACAAGTAGCTATTATAATGGGATTACGTAGATAATCCCTATTAGTTTTCCTGCTTACAAAATAACCCACAACTCTCATTGTATTAGTTGATATCCGCCCATAACACAATAATTGAAGGTTATTGTATATCTAGTATCATTCCCCTGTATGATAGGTGAATGGTTGTCCGAATTTTATGTAGGGCGGTGTCCACCAATTCAGTGTACATCTTTGATCATGTAACACTATATGCTTTGATGGGACATATTTTTAGATGGTTGCGAACGTTTCCTGCTGTGTAGTTTAAACACACTTTCTACTTTCATTGCTTACAAGTAAATGTATCGTCAGATTTTGATTAGGAACAGACAGTTCAGCTAAAATTGCAATCCAATGTTCCATGTCGAATTTCATGGCTTATACCGCCCAGCAGCCCTGAACAAAGAGAAGTTGAACGTTACTTCATTGCATGGCATCAAAACATCATGTGGCTTGAAAGACAGAACCTTAAACGTACTCGTTTCGCACCGAGAAAGCGATTGAACAAGTTTTATTTGGGGCTATCAAGCTTTAGTGTCGATCGATCGAGACTTATATTCCATGAATAATTGGTCCCAATGAACCCAATGAAGTGTTAAATATTCGTTTCAATTTTGTTCCATCCCATCAGCACCATCATCATAATCATAAACAGCATTACATCAGTGGCTCACACTGATGCTTAACTGCCACAGTTGTGCGCGGGCCGAGATACTGCCAAAACGCCCAGACCTAGACAGGAGAACGATTAGGGTTCTCAACCAAAGCCTTTGGCTCAAAAGCCTATACCGCAAGGCAGCGGGTGAGTGGCAGTCTACCGGAAATGGTATATTTTTCGGAAAAGGACGCCAACCTTCTTCCAATCCCCAAGCTGGAGGACCAGGAGACTGGTTTGTCAGACCTCTATCTATTGGCCTATCTGATATGAGTGACTCTGCGGGTGTGATTGTGACACCGTCTAGTTCAACCCAATAGGTCGTCGAGATGTGCAAGCCGTCATTCTGCGTTAAGGTCCAGTCTCGTTGTGACGGAAAGTGTAGAACGCTTCACGATTTTGCGTGTCATCCTTGCGCAGGAGCCATGCCAATCTTCCCTGTATCGTTCCAATTTTAGTATGCCTACCGCCGTATCACCATGCATGCTGGTGAAACCAGCTTATGGTCTGATAGTAAGTTTCAACGTGATACTCCACACATCTATCCTCCAAACGATGGAGTCACGGTCACCAATAATGGAGGAACGTGAATGAAGTTTCTCAGTTTTTGTGCCTCTTTTTCTCGTAAGATCGCTTGGATCTACTGCTCATCGGAGTCGTAGAGCTCCGTAAGGAGCTCTACTTGTGAACCAATCACAAATGGTTGACCAATTTCGGTCTGTGAGGAACGGAAGTATAACGGCTGAAGACTGTTTTACGCCTTCTTCAGTCTACTTATTCTGATCGTATGACAGGAGTTGTGTAATTCCGGCTTTCTGAATGCAACCCAAAACGTCAAGTACGCACACCATGCCCATGAAACGAACCAGATGGAGCGAGTGGGCCAGTTAAAGTCATCCAGTGGAGGACGCTTGGGATAAACAAGATTTGTTTGACATCTCTCTTAAACGTGCATGTAAGTGTACATAAACTTCAAGGTATTTGTGCTCTAGTGTCATATTCCGAAGCGCTACCAGCAACGATGATAGGAGTGGTTGGATCAAAATGTTTTATCGATTGATATTAAATTAAAATTTTGTTCATTTTCCGACAAGTCCCTATCAACTCTCTCACTAGAGTAGAACATTCAGATTACACGTGTGTGCAACGAAATTGCAGTTGTTTACTTGACGTGATAATGAGTACGATGTTAATCTTTTATGTGGGACAGATAACTATTCGAGAGCTGCCGTCTTCATAGGGTCTAGACGACGATCGTTTCCATCGGTATTAGAGCTATGGCAATAGAAAGGCGCATTTTGAATCCAGGTTTCAAATTGTATAATTTTCTATGTGGAATGATTACATACAACTATATCTGATAAACCTCACAGAGGGGCTGCAAATAAATACGTCGTCTATGCACCGTTGGTCATTCAGTAATTTGCATGAATTTGAGAAGGCAAATTTTGCCCAAGGCAGCAATCTGCTGTTCATATACGAGATACGATGTGTGCTGTTAGTTAGCAACTCTTCACATGTATCTTCTACTTAAGCTTGAATGGTATACTCTTGAAAAGTCGATCCTAAAAACTCTTTCACCATTATTTGACTGTGCAAGTAGTTTACCCGGTGCAGGTAAATGATATTGGTTTCTAATTCACCACACAAACCAGTTGAAAAATCTTCTACAGTTTTAATCGTGCCATTGGCTTTCTTAATCACTGCAATCCGAATGGTCCATGAAGAGTTTCTTTTTGGTTACGCCTTATCATTATAATCTCTCCAATCCGGTATCTATCTGAGAAATCGGAGAATTATTTGCTGGACGTTTTGGGGGTGGTGACTGGGTTTTTCTGTCGTTTACAAATATAGAGTCGTTTTTTGTTTTGTTGCACAAATCACCGCATTTCACTGTCTGTACAATAATGTCACTGTGTATCTTAGTGACTACTGATACATTTTAAAAAAAATTTCATAATCTTTGCCTAATTTCAATTTGAATTTACTTGTGTCTGTTGACGTACATTTTCGAATCAACTTGCAACAGAAACTGTTGTAAACCCTCAAACTAATACGATGGTTCGTCCACAGTATAGTAGGGCGCTGGACAGAAATCGAGTCCTTCTACTCGTGATAAATAAAACGGAAAATCTTGGTCTCGAGAATAGCGCGACTGTCCCCGTTAATTGTCTTCATGGCAAACCAAAAGACGAGTGCAAAAAGCACCTTTGTTCCTTTCTAAAAACATACGTATCAAGGAGTAAATTACAGGGTATTTATATGGTGCATAGCGACCTACAAGCATTCTCAAATCAGAAGATTGAAGGACAGTTATCAAAAATAGTAGTTAGGGTCATTAGGCCACCAATAAGCATAGTGGAATAAAAGTCTAACAGGTAAAAAAATAGCAAAGGTTACCTCTTGACTGTCTAGATTATTTCCACTCATTATAATTGGGCAAAATGTTGAACAGAAAATGGATTCCTTAACGGTAACACTCTCTGTTTCCTTTCACATGACAGAGTTAGCATCATCATCATCATAAATATCAATACATCAGTGGTTCACACTGATGCTTGACTGCCATACAACCACGAAGAAGAAACAAACTTTGTTTACGAAAAGAGAAAGGGGAGGAGACCTAACCACTAAAAATAGCTACGTCTATATTCAAGCATACCACATCAAGGCGCCTACACCATGTAAACAAACAACCGAGCTGCAAGTGGAAGTAAGGCGTCATCAACAAGACAGCTTCCTTATGGCATTCACTGCCCCGCGTCATTAAGTGCACTCACTTCACATACAACTCGTTCAAACAACGACAACATACACGCCACTGAGCTCGGTTAGCCGCCATCTCACCTAACGTCTCAAGCCACCGACTCTATGAGTCGCGAATGCCCCAGCCCTGGAGACGAACCCGATCTACAGTAGCCAACCCCTTCGTGAACGATTTCATTTGTCTACGCCAGGCTATCGTCTGTCCACCTCGCGCCTTGCGCCAATCGGCCGCAAAGTCGGCAAACAGTGCTCGGTGTGGCAGGCGACTAGCTGGCATTCTTGGCACATGACCTAACCATCTAAGTCTGTGTAAGTGTAGGGATTGAACGAAAGAACTCGTTTGACAATCACTGCCAAACACCCGCTTCCTAACATCCGATACGAGCGATTAAACGTAGACATTGCTGAGTTCTGCTGGAAACCATAACAATGTCTGACTAGCCTACTTATAAATGCGTGAGTAATACAATTTCAAAGTAAATTAACTGCGTTCACGCTAAAATGGTACAGTGAATCTGAATGATTTGGACCGATAAGACCATTTCTGAACTCGAAGCATAAGTATCGAGGACGGCGATGCATCAGTGGTTCGCGCTAATGTTTGTCGGTCATGAAAAAATGAGAAAACCTAAGATAAAAATGTGGGGAACTTGACTGTTAAGAACAACTGTATACTCAACATTAAGGTGCTCACACCCTAAAAACGACCAACCGAATTACAAGTGAAAGTGAGGCATCATCAACAAAACACTCTCCTTACGACTCCTACTGTTCCGGCTCATTTAAGTGTGCCTGCTCCATACACAATTTGACCAAACAACTGCAACAGTCACGCCTTTCAATCCGGATTATCACTTTGTCACCTATGGTCCTCAACTACCGACTCCGCGAAGATCCCAGCTGAGGAACTGAATCCGATCCACAATGACTGATCCCTCGGTGAACAATTTCATTTCTCTACTCCCGTCTATTAGCTGTTCATCTCGCACCTTATGACGTTCGGCCGCGGTATATCCGATCGTAGGAGGAAAATGGGACCTACGTCAAGTCATCTGTTGATTGGTCCACGCTTGGTGAGCTGTTTGGATTTCCTGAAGTGAATTGACAGCCTTCCAGCTGGTTAGTAACTGCAAAAGTTGGTAGATGCATGTTACTAAACCATCTACTGGTAGTAGCTAAGCAACAGCAGTAGAACAGCAACACTTCGCGCCACACATTTCTGATAGTAAAGTGCCCCTTGTTAGTCGGATTTTTGCCTCGTTGAATATGCTTATGGATAGAACGTCGCGTAACCATTCGACTTCGGAAGTTTATCCTAACCGATAGATTTGCCGTTCTTTTTTGCTGGGAGCAATATGATTAGCCGTCGAGGTCCTAGTGATCAGTATGAAGTGACTGGCGAAAGCTGTTGCCCGAATTAAGGACTGTCATAGACGGCATTCTTGGAGACAATGCCTTGTGAGTGAAAAGGTTTTTGTTATGTGTAACATCCAAGGTGCCCTATTTAGGCCATTTTTTTTCTCACGGGTTCTGCCATATATCCGATTTGACTTGAATCGGGCTTACCACTTGAGAGTTCTAATAGTTATGTTCGCTAGTGGTTTTGATAGAATTCTCTACGTCCCTTATCTTTCCATATTTAAACTGTACTATCATCCCATTGTGCATTTGTTGCTGGCCACCTGATTTCATTCGCTTAATGTTGCTAATGTTTTCTATGTCAACAACTTATGGATTAGAATGCTGTAGCACATCAAGATACGATATCCAAGTGCTGTAGTTGTGTATTTGGGGAATTGGGCCACTTTCCAATGCAACCTTCGATTATATAATCTTTTGTTTGTCTATCAGTCATTCTTCGGTTTGAATAGAGTAGACAAAAGACTGACATTGCACGATTCATGCTCGAACAGATTTTGCTGCATCTCTACTGGTCTTTACTGCAAACGAGTGAAACGGTACAAAATTCTAAACCACAAAACAATCACAAAGAGTCGAAGTTCACAACCAGTTCGGTTGCTACCACGGCAACATCGACGTCACAACCAGTTCGCACAAAATGGGGGTGACGGTGTCTGATTGCGATGGCCTTGGCATATCGTGATAAATGTTGGTTTTGAGTTCTTGAACAGGACACGAAATGTGATTGTTTGTCGTTTGAACTTTTGTAAATTTTCACTCGTCTACAGTAGAAACCAATAGAGATGCAGCGCAATCTTTTCGAGCATAAATCGTGTAATGTCACTCTTTTGTCTGCTCTATTCAAATTTTCAACCGGAAATGATTGTTTCAAATTGTTCGGTTTGTCAGCTATTTTTTTCATGTGGCCTTGATTTTGCACTCCAGATACATTTTCTTGTTTAACGTCGATTATTCATATAGTTTTTGAGCATATTTTTCTTAGGTTGAAACGTTCAATAGTATAAAGCAGTGCCCTAGTAGTTTCACAAGGTAGTTGTCAGCAATCAACCAACTAATTAGCTTAGGCGTCTCATAGTTTATCGTTATGCGATGCACTAGATCCCATGTGGTCAACCTATGAGTCCGTTCATACAGATTTACTTGGGGTCTATATCTGTTTTTGCTAATCAGTATCTTTACTATCTGTTTACATTGAACTCAATCACACTTGTAACTCCACTATTGGTGCTTGTAGTCGTTGACATTTTCTATCCCTATCGAATTGTTTTTTATTCGGATCCAATTCCTGGGTGTATTCTCTGATTACATAATTTCAGTTTGATGGTTTGGTGTGTTGTATTCATATATATAGAGCAGCTTTCTCGATTTTGTTGATAAGACCATTTGATGATCTAGCTGTTACTGATGCTGAGCCTCCGTTCTCTCCAACAAAGGCGCTAAATGGCCATAAAGCGCTGGGTTCCTACGATAAACATGAAAAAATAAAAGATAATGCGTTAGAAATAACTTTAGCGTTTCAGTCATTACTTTAACGGAATTTGCGTTTATAGCATAGGAGGTTCGTAACAATGACGAATTCGTCCGGTCATCTTTGAGTGAGCCGACCAAGTGGCGAGAGTGAAACCAATGTGACGTGTTGTCGTAATGAACCTGAAAATAGTATGCACACAGTATATGTGGACTTGTAGTGTTGTATGACAGGCAGTTTCGTTGTGAGTAGTATACTACTCACAAGTAGTATATTACCCACAGGCAACATTCAGGAACAAAATGGCAAGCTCCGAACGTCAGGAAGACGACAGACAAGAAGAGACTATCGGAATAGTGTGTACGCGCTATGGTAGAAGTTTCACTAAGGCGAATGACAACGTACTGTCACCCAATGTATGCGAATGTATGTCTGCCGTGCAAATGAGTGCGCGTTTGTGGATTACTTTTTGACGACCTGTTCGGGAGTTTGCGCAATAAACGAATTCTCAGATCAGTCGTATTTTATGGTCACAACACTAGTACGTGTATCTTGTTGTTAGCTCTTTTTTTTAATCCTTTTTGCAAAATTTTTACATGTACGAAATTCTCAGTTTGATAGCATATCAAAACAAACGTTCACTTGACCGTTTAATAACTACTGGGACATTTATTTTGGCTGTAGACCGTTAAATGTAAAATAAATTATCTACTCCAATATATATATTTAATCTTTTTCATACTTGTTGAATTATTTTAAGCTAGCTGCAACATGCATAGTGATTTACTAGGTATGAGCATTTGGTCGATCTCTTCGTGACTAATTATTGTTTCGTTTCGATTTTTCTCTCACTCTCCCAGCCTCTCTGTTAAACGAACGCGCCTCTATAACGCGTGTTTGTTGTTTTTCTGATCTCGTGAGTAACTCAATTACTTTCCCTAAAGGTTCACTTCAATTACAGCATATCGATCAGTCAGCCTGAAACCCTGTCACACACTCACTCTTATTTGTCTAGTTTCACCAGCCTAACCATATACTTGTTCAAAATACCCGCTTGGGTGCTTCTTTTTGTTATTGCAATAATCTTCCAATATGAGACTGTGTAAAATAAGGTCGAGTTTGTTGATGTGACTGTGATGCATTTCTATTTGTTGCGTTCCGTCTGTCTGTGTATATATTTGTGTGTGTGTGTGTGTGTGTTTAAGCGTAGGTCTGTCTTGATTCCAGTTCTAACCGATTGGTTTTTCTTCATTCGCGGACATAGCGTAAGAGGAAGCACCGGAATTGCTGCTCGTCAAATTCACCGATTGGTTCTGCTGTTAGGAATACAACGCCCCACATAACAATCTGTTGAGTTCTATAAACGAATAACCATTTTGTCAGTTTGCCCTCTATGCTGACTGAGGGTGTATTTGTTCACATATACATTACCTCGTTACGTTTGTGCACGTTCTTTGCTCGAACTCCTATACCTACTAGTTGTACCGTTTTGTTTTTCCATTACAACGTGATTATGTTTACATGCTTCCATGCAGCTACAAGATGATACAGGTCTAATCACTGCACAGTTGATGATACGCGAGGTCACATGTCTCAAGGCTGCACATGACACCCAACAACGAAACGAAAACCCGCAATCGGGGAATGAGACGAACGTTGAGCACTGTGCCGGGACAGTTTGTGGTCCGAAGCTGAACGGCGTTGCTCTGCTAGCTCGGGCCGGATACGATTCAGACCTTGCCGCTTCAGTCATCGCCACGACGAACAGCATGACCGGTATGATTGTCAATGGGAGCACGAATGAGACGGCAGACGAAGATGGAGATGGAGATGAAGACACAGAACTTGATGCCGATTTGGAGCGTGAATTGGCCGCCACTGCCACTGATATTCTGGACACTGTTGAGGTGGTCACACTTGGTGAGGATGGACGCACCACTGCAATTCGTTTTGGATGTTTAGGTAAGCAATACTTTTTTTTACGCATCTACCCACTCAGGTGTCTACATTTTTCTAATCATTCATATGTGACTGTTGCTCTTCTAAATGAGACGACAACAACTGAGATAACCTTCTTTGAGAAAAAAAGCGATGCGGGCAACTGCATATGCCATCAGATTTCAAGTTACGCCTGTGTTCTTCACTGCACTAACGTTGACGTCAAAATATTTTAAGATTATAACATTCGAAACGATGTGACAAACAATTGTTACTGATTTGTAGTTCTCATTAAATGAAGTACGGAATCTATAGAATGATGGCTAGAGTTTGGCACCTCAAATAGTGGCCTCGGTTTAAACTAAGGATTAGGGCTGAACTTGATTATTTATGTCAGAAAATCGTGTTTGACATGACGATTGAAAATACCTACCAGGCAATATAGCACTTTTGAGAACCGTAATTTTTAGCCAACAAATGTAATTAGCATTAATGAAACAAAAACCGTTGTGGTTAATTATTTTCTTGAAGTCTGAACCACAAGGTTATTGATGAAACAAGGCAGTGTATTATCGGATGCTGATTTTCCCTCTTTTTTTACTCGACGGTTTTCAAACAACTGTCTGCAAGGTGATATTTAAATGAGCATCGGTCAGCAGTGACTGATGACTTTTTCGTTGTATATTTCACCTGTCGAGTTAGTTTCACGTGAGCATAAGTACTGTTTAACATCGAGGCTATTTTTGGTTAGGACCACTGGCCGTTGATGATTGTCCTCTGCTCTAGAACGCTAGTTGGTGAGTAAGCATCTAGAAACTGTACGCACTGGTCATGATGTCCAGTATTTTCGGTTTCCCGCGCAGCAGTGAACTTGCTGCTTGTGAATAAAATAGATGTTATCAAATCACACAAAAATCACATACTTAAAAAAGCAAGCATTCTGACCGTGGTTTCATCCAGTATCTGACTTTTTCTGCTCATTGTTGTTTTCGTTGAACCACTCTAGCGTTCTGATGCGTGTAATCTCGTAGCTTGAATCTCGCTCACAATTAGTCGTCTTTCCATAATCTTCACAGCCAGTTTGCTTCAAAAAGAAGCACTGAACTCGAGTTTCACTCTCGTTAGAGTTCATCAGTAGCCCATTTGTCTTACCGCAGCTGGGAATTGAACTCCGGTCATCCCTTTGTGAGGCAACTGCGTTGACCAGAGGTCCATTGGTCATAAACTAGATACATTCAGCCTTGGTTATTCTGCCTATACTAGTGACCAATAAAGTATACTTCTGCTGGACACAAGAACTCTCAAAATAGATAACGGTAAACGATTTTGTGATCAGTCCAGTTCGCATGGCAAACCAAGTTTGTTTTACCCTACTTTTGCATGTTAGTTCGCCAAAGCTCGCTAGCTACCGTCCGACACACTTTCTCGCATATAAAAGCTGAATATTGACAGTCTGTAAAACGTAGCTAGGAACAATCAGGGTAACTGGAGTTCTAAGTCACAACTATATGTATGTGTGTTTATTACTCGTCACTGTTATCGACCGTTTGTCTCGAGCTCATTTCCAAATGACGTTATGAGTCCTCACACCGTGTAGCATGCATGATACCAGAGATGAACGAACGTTCCGCATTGGATGGCTTTTTGATTTTAATAGAAAAATAGACAAACACTATTGGATTCATAAATGAAACTTCTGCAAACAACAAAACCATATTAACACAGTTGTACGTTCAGGCTTTCCTCCTCGCACGCCATCTAATACATCTCATTGTAAGGTGGTGCATTTTTGTAAACTCGCTCCGTACCGAACGTTATTTTAGAGCTTAGAAGTTGACTACTACAATGAATCGGAGGATCTTTGCAGCGGTCGTCCCAAATGATGTAATTGTTTTTTGGAACTATATTTCAATAAGTATGGAAACGAACTATGCACTTGGTTTTTCTACCTGAAAATCATTCCGTGATGTTCAACTCACTACTGCATCTACATTTTGAATTAATCTTTCTAACAACCCTTCTTATCAGTTGAGACGTATTCATCTTATCCAGCAGATCCCACTGAGGACAACAAGTCCATACGGATACATTTAGTTCGTTATCCTGTCCGTTTCAGGTGTAACTCGCTTGAGTTTCAACATCAAAAGAACAGCTTAACTTGCTAACGACACTCATTCGTTGTCCCAGTATGCATAACTCAGGAACATCTTGCCTGAGTCTGCTCTAATGGCATCTTTGGTTGATAAGTTTAGGCAAAGGTTTGATGCCCGCCGTTGCGTCGAATGTCCCCACCAGATATTGTGTATCACAATCGGCTATGGATGACTCATAAATTACGTTACGGCCAGATGATAGCAGAAAAGAAAATGAGCAGTCTACCATGACCGTACGTCCAAGTAACTAAAGACTACATTGAAAATCACGTGAATGGCTTAAGCTACGTTAACTTTTGAACTGTTATTCTTGGGTTCAACCTACACTTATCAGAGACATTGAAAACACCAAACTTACGCTTCTGATAGTTTTCTTTTACAAATGACACTTTCTCGTAAATTAAAACAACTTCAACCTTTCAGTATTATCTCTCTATCTCTACTATGCTAAACAAAACGTGATTGAGTTTCTGTTCTCATTACGGCTCATTTATTTTGCAATTTTACGCTGTTCTAGTTGCTATCCTCTCACTGTCGTTTTACTCTCATCATCTTGCCTTGTATTGACTTTCCTATTAGCACAACAAAGATTTTGTCTACATAACCTTCTTCTTTTAATGTGTGAATATTTATAATGAATCCAATGGAATCAAAAAACTGTCCGCCATCATGTTATACAAGTCTGAATACTCCCGGATTATCCGTTCTCAGGCAGGGACACTCATGACGATCACATTGGAACTGATATCCGTAGATATTGATGTTGTTGTCCGTTGACTTCCGCTAACCTCGGTTTGAATGAGGATTTAAACTCAGCCGTATGTGTGTTGATCCTTTCTTCTACTGTGATGTGATGATCAGGTTTGTTTACTATTTTGATCCACAGAGTTTTCGGTTCTTTAAGGTTCGACTAGACCAACCGGACTGAAAATGAACCGTCAGATGTGAAGCAGTTGCGTTTATGGGGTTGTTTATCGCACCACTCACCTCTCGGGGATGTTTAAGTAATGAGTTATAATGTACTGTGCATAAGGGTACTATTTTCATGGGTTCAACTTTTGTCTTTTCCGAATAAGATAGAAATGAGTTTTAAAAATAGGTGCCCAGAAGAGAAATGCATTATCTGGCTTGGAACACTGCTGCTCACAGCAATAGGTTCATAATCAGATGTGATTATTTTGTTCGCCACATTTTCGGGCTATTGTGGTGGACTGTCAGGCAGGAAGTGCGAGCATTCCAACTCTCGGCGGAATACCTCAATACAGGGGAGGTGCGTTCAAAACTCACAGCAAGTAGATGGAGGACGGCGTGGGCGACCAGATGAGTCATCGCTCGACTGGATCGGACCAAAGGGCTAGACGTGGTAGCCAAAATAGGATGGATGACCAAATCGAAGGCGTGATTATTCCAACACTCAGGAATATTGCGACGCGGCTGTGGAGTACGGTCAAAGCCCACAGTGATTTGATGGAGGACAACACGAGCGACCGTACAAGCCATCGCTCAACGAAGTCGGATCAACGGAGAAGAAATAGCAGGTGGAAAACCCCCGGATAAAAGGCACCAATCACACACCTAAACCGGGTAGAAGTGCACACGACATGTGAGCGGAAACCGGGGAGTGTTGTGGACTGGAATTGTGATCCAAAATCGCAAGCGCGCGTGTGGCATGGTAACTAGCCTGTTGGACAATAAAGATTGTGCTTTACTGGACGCCTTTTCGCTACTCTGTGTTTACTTCCTCGTTGCTAAGTGATTCAGACTCTGGTGATTCTCATCATCATCAGCAGTGGCATCAGTGGAACTCGCGAGAAAAACCAGTATGTATTATTTAGAAGACACACAATTGTTAAAACTCCTAGTTTCCACTGAATTCGAGCCGGCGTCGAGAACAGAATGTCGAAATGCGACGGGCAGCTCAGTTGACATGACATTTATCGCGTCTGGGCATTTTGTTCCTGTTGCTGGTTCGAGTCCATTTGAAACCCAAATTCATTACCACTTATCAGCAACACATGAGTAAGCTAAAGAGGAACTGGTTCTATAAAACTCCTTTCTAAACTGAAACGCTATCCAGAAATATGCCTACCTACACCGTGGTAAACGGCGGAGCTGCAAACGAGTGAAGACAACATCTACGGTAGAGTTTATTCATAGTTTTCACTGCTCTGCCAAAAAAAGCCGCATTGGTCGTTTACATATCACCTTTATCATCATACTATGCTTCATCTACATGTTATGAAAACCAGTCTACTTCGTACAGATCAATTTCACAATGCTCACCGACCTTCGAACCAGCAGTGATTGTCGAAGTCAGTTAGACTGTTTTTGTCTGTGTGTGTATCCAATGTTAGTAGGACATGCACAACAGGAGAACGGCTAACCGATACGTGCAGATATCTGCTCACAATTCTTCAAACCATACTTTCTGACTAAGTAAATGAGAGATGTCTTCAAACTAATGCAGTCATTTGATGTGTACATGAAGTACACTGTTCACGCATGCATTTATAAAAAGGGTCCGATTTTTGACTAAAAACCATTTATGGAGTATCCGAGTTTGGATTGATCTGTTAGCCAACCAAAATGTTTAGTCAACTTTGTAACTGAACGGATTAAATCATGTGCATTTGAACCTTGATTCACGTGGAGGGCATAACACAGGTATGTTAGAATAACCGTTGTGAGACAGTCTGATTCACTGGTATTAATCGATTGGGTTTATCATGTGCGCGAATTTATTGATCACCTTTTCTGACAGAAGACATCCCAGTTGCAAGCGGAGAAGCTGTAGATTTTCTTTACATTCTAACAGATTGTCATGTTTGGAACATTGGCCAAGTTTCTCCAACCACCAGCAATTATTTTGGGCGGCACGATGGACTTAATGTATGGCTGTGCTGTTACAAACTCTGCAGTTTTTCACGTCAGTTATCGGTCGCTAAGTTGAGGTTTTCTCAAACATACCGACTGACTATTGCATAACTCACGCAATCATCTCATTTGGTGCAAAGTAACTAACAGGCACAGCTCAGGTCGAATTTCTAAAGCGTCTGTTCAACTGGACTCGGCGTCTGAACCGCAAAGGAAGGTCGGTAACGAGGCAGTTTTGTAGCGTATCAGATGACGTGGGCTGTAAAACGCATTACTTCTCCTTGTTATCCTCATAGACATCGGCTCATGCTGATGAGCTAACAATATTGGCTTTAGGGTAAAGGTAATCTGACTGAAACAGCTCATCTGTAATAACTATGGTGAGATCAATATTACTCCAATCTTGGAAAAATACTGCACCCTCTGAACATGTCAGATGCATCCCACGCAGACCAATTTTTCTACTCATTTCAGTGGCTGACATGGTCTATTTGTAATGTCTGTATCAATGCTTAATAAAGCAACCCGATCAGCCTGAAACTGGACAGAAATTTCTCCATGAGATTTCCGTGCCTAAAATGCACCTGAGCTGTTGGTTTCGACGATCTGACATCGTCACTCGCTTCACACAGTCTGAAGGCTTCTCTTTTGATCTTTCAGACTACAGTAGTTTTCATGCGAACACAGACAATCAGGTGTGTACATGTCCAGGATGAGGATAGTTTAATCTCCATAACAGATACAAACGTTGACCAGTCACGTGACTTGTGGATTAGGTTAACTACCATTACTGTTTATCTATTTATTCGTTATGTATGTCTGGTAATGAGGTCATGTAGCTCTGCGTTCACACAGATATTGTATGAATTTTTAATATCAGTTTCTTAGGGTTGAATTTTATTCACCCAGTCATCCACATTCCCCTTCAGACATTTTGTCTGTCCGGCCCTGTAAGATTGTGGACGTTAAGTTGATGGTGACCACTCGGGTTCACTGATCTGAATGTTACTGTGGTTTTTGGTTAAGTTACCTGTAAATTGGGAAACCCAATCAATAAAGCAAAGCAGTCAATGCCAACAATGATGTCATAGTCTTATTTGCAACTCGGTTGTTTATTCTTAATTTGTAAGCACCTTTATGTGAAATGTTCAAACTTTGACTCAGGATATTTTTATAGATGAATTTGCATAACTTGCTCCTCTTTTACCCCTGAACTTAGAATGTTATTTTTTGTTCGCAATGTTGCATTACATCTGAACATTATTATGAATCGTTCTGTCACAGCGAGACTGGACCTTGACGCGGTGTGACGGCTTGCGCATCTCGATGACCTATTGGGCTAAACTGGACGGTGTGGCCACCATACCGATAGAGTCACTCATGCCAGGCAGGCCAATAGGTAGAGGTCTGACAAACCAGTCTCCTGGTCCTCCAGGTTGGGGGTTGGAAACGAACCAGTTCTGGTACACTGCCACTCACCCGCTGCCTTGCGGTAT
>JTDE01000709.1:107348-139886 GCA_014338405.1 Paragonimus skrjabini miyazakii
GCCCAGTGACGTGAATGTTGTCGTTGTCTGTGAAGTGAGTGTGCTTAATGACGCGGGGCAGTGAAAGCCGTGAGGAAGCTGTCTTGCTGATGACGCCTTACTTTCACTTACAGCTTGGTTGTTTGTTTGCAAGGTGTAGGCGCCTTGATGTTGTATGTTTGAATGTAGACGTAGCTATTTTTAGTGGTTAGGTCCCCTACCCTCTCCCTTTTTTTTCTCTTCCTAAACAGGGTTTGTTTCTTCTTCTTCATGGTTGTATGGCAGTTAAGCATCAGTGTGAACCACTGATGTATTGCTGTCTATGATGATGATGATGATGATTCGTTACCATATTGCTGGTGATGGTGATGATGTACAACATTTTTTCTACAGAATGTCAATGTGAATTTCCACCCTTGTTCGTTATTTCCAACATCATTTTGAAACGCTTATTATTCAAAAGATTATAAAATACGCAAATTTAACCTATCACAGAAATGCTTCGGATTTGCTTCTTTGGATTTATGTTCGTCGTATGCAAACGGGTTTTCTTCTTGTCTCGTCGGGTAACCGTGCATTCACATGCTACACTGTCTCGATTGATGAGCCCTTAGCAAATAACTGACGCACTTCCCAAAAAGTTACGGGTTAGCAAATTTGTCCTGAGGGACTGAGGTCTGATTTGCCATTTTATGGGGAGCTCATGCACTATGTATGCGCTAACCTCCAAGGGATCAGGTGCGACTGTTATGTATTTGTCTTGCGGACAATGAAAATTGATAGACAGTTGTCTCGGATATTTTCTACTTCAAGTGTTGTTCACCAGCGGTGTCTCAACTCCTCCATTTACGTACTTGGGGGTTTCTGTGATCAGCTGACAACTGTTTAATTTAAAAGAGACTCAACCTTAAAACATGGCTTTCTGCTAGATTCAAACTAGCCACAGAAACGACATGTCTAACCGCGGTGAGCTCTTCGTCAGCTGACCCACGAGGCAGATCGGAAGTTCAAACATTTCTCATTTAGATTCAATCGCTCATACCGTTGACATGCGGATCGTAGAGTGAACAGTCAGATCGATATGTTTGAACTGCTATATGCACCTTCAAAGGACAACGCTGCCCACGAACCAGTCAGTGCATTCTAACATCCTTCTGGATTCGTGCAACATTGTAGATTGTTTAACTTATCTCGTTGTGAGGTTTTAGTAAAGATATCGAGGGCATGTTTTAATTTGGCTAACTTTTGTAATCTTTGTTACCGCAAAGATGTTCGATGGTGGCCCAATCGAAGTGTACATTTTCCCTCTGTGTTCATTTTATCTTAGTCTACAGTTCTGAAATTTGACCTATTTATGACTCATTGTGTTTGCATCCGTCGAGTTGTTCACTTCACTGAGGTAATCGTGTTTGCAACGTGCCTGTTCCCTAACACGTTTCACTGAAAAGTGATGTATGTGGTGGTTGTCGTGCGACTTATTCCGTATATTGGCTGACTGTATTGTGATTAATAAGAGTTGACAGACAATTCCAGATGCTCAGACAGCCAACTGATCACTTACTTCGAAGACCATGATTGCTTCGTTGAGGTGCTGGTACCTTCTAGGCTACAGAGTTCGTGATCGTTTGAAACACCTTTCTGTTATGGCAGTGTGCTGGTATTATCACGTTTGTATGTACTCTGATTAATCGTCTCTTCCCGTTCGTTCTTTGGAAATGCCTTCTTTGCAAGGTAGTTCCAGGGAAATACGTGGATCTGTTGATATCACTGTAACCCACTCTGCAAGCAAAGTGAAATTTTATAGACACCTGTCTCAGGCGTTCATCACTTCTAATGATGTACATCAGCGATGTTCGATCTTCCTCTTTCCGTCCAATTTTGCCATGGGTGACATTTTGGAAGGTGCGCTTGAGGAATCCAGTGAGGATTGGAAACTTCAGAAAACACTGGTCGCATGACTAGTTACTCGCGTTCCCAGGCCTTCCTCATGTCGCAGTATTACTGGAACAACTGTAAAGTTTTGTCTCACCAACGTGCTCCAAGCTGATTTACGCAGGCTGAAAATTTGGTTCTCCTGATCTGTAGTTCGACAACTCACCATCGGTTATTACTATGTTGAATTTGTTCTGGGTCGATGTTCGTACATGGAGATTGTGATGATCCAGATAACGAAAATTAGGGCATTGAAGTCTGTTGTCTAAGCTCTGTCACAGCCTACAAAATCTAAAAACTAGTGTAGCTGATACAAAGGCAGGTGGATTCGTTCTCTTAGCCTTTCAGAATAGTTGGTACAATTGAACGATTGCATTTTTTGGGTGTACACTATTAATATTCTGTGTATTACTGCCATATATTTGGTTTCATGCACACTCACAAACTTCCATTATCGCTCTTGGAATTCACCGTATAAATCGCCCCAATCTCTGTATCCCAATAGCTTTCTAAAACTGGCCGGCATAGCTGAACTCGATGATTGGTTGTCAAATCGTAAATTCTGACAACATAGTTGTCCGTTCTCCGAATTAATCCTGATCACGTTAGTAGTGTGGAATGTTGTTTTTATATTCCAGCTTTCTTTCTGTAACATTTAAATTTCTCGAAACCCTATCCATGATTGAAGGTTTTAAGCCACTTTATCTACGTCAAAAACAGACAGTTACTTGTCATTTCTCTGTCGTTCGTTGTGCCTTGTTATTTGTCAGTTATGTTCTCTGGTGCAGAGCAGTTTGTACGCTACTCGGTGAAAACGTCTCATGGTAAACAGGTTGCGAAGTTGTATATGGTGAATCAGCACTGATCTTCAGATGTAAAAACCAGTTAGCACATATATTCATGTTGGTAGATACAGAGCCGCCGATTATAATCATTTTTCCATCAATTTTTAAAAATTATATTCACAATCACACAAAAGCGTTTCATTTTTCCACCACGAACTCATTTGCGTGAAGAATATCTGCATCCACCATGTGATATATGCGTCCGTTGTTGAGGCACATTCACACAAATATACCGGATGGCTGGTGTTTGCGTGAGTTTTGAAAGATTAATGTTCAATTGGTGTTGTTCTGACAGCACATTTCTGTTTCGACCATCTGAGTGTTTCCTGGTTAGTATCTGTTACTATCGAATGCGCAGCTTAGTGTACCTTGTTCATTGCCGATCTCAAATGGGTGGTTAGCTATGTAACCGTGTTTGTAGGAGGTGTGTGTTGACGTTGATGGGAACCGGATGGATATTGTGATAGGTAAAGGTGTTACGGGAAATTCTCGCTTCGTAAACGTTTGTTTGATGCACGCCATTAATCTCTCGTACCGAATCATATGTGGCAAATTCATCAGGTTTGTAGTTCACATACTCAACAGTACTGATGTCATAACGATTATTTGAATTGCTCCAAAGTGTCCTCCAATGCACCTTTGTCCATGAAAAATATGATGTACTTTGCAAGCTTGATTTCACTTTACTGATCTTCACTCTAAATGTATCATCACAGTTACATTCAAATTTCCCAATCCAAATCTTGTTGTGAACAAAGGAAGACGAGTTGACGGTTTATATGGTCAAAATAATGAACACTAAACCGTAATCAAACCTTCTTCTGAACAATCGTTCTTGACTTTTTTACATACTGGTATCACACGAAAGTGGTTTTAAAGCTTTTTCTAATGGCTAAACCCCAAGCGGCAATAAGATCATAACAGAAACACATTCGATCAACTGTAACGTTTGCATCAGTGAACGCTAGTGGCTATCATCTCTTTTAATTTCTGTGGTCGGAGACTAAGTGAGTCTTGAGGTCCATGGTCCGAACACAATTTTCGTATCCAAATCTACCTATGATTTTTTTTTCTTTGTCAAGTTCTCGATTCGTCATTTCCTTAACTATGTTGGAGATCGGATGATTTTGAAATGAGTGTATGGCATGATAAATTCGATGTGTTTGTATGCGTAATGTATGGTGTAAACCCTCGAGTATCTATGGTACCCGGCATACCACACTCCAGGTATTATAACGACCGAATACATCTGGATGTTGTGTCTCAAAATTAACTAACATCGACGGATTTACTCATATTTGCATTGGAATGGGCTCTTCCATTCTTATCTCGTAAATCGCATGTGATGATGATTATTTCAGTCAGGTTGATTGGTGCAGTCTTAAACACTGAACAATTTTAATAGTTTGTGATACGTCCCTATGAACGTTTTTTTATCAATGTAGGTTTGTAGATTTAGAGTTCTACGTTCAAACTATTAATAACACAATGTGTAATCCATCCTATCTTAGATGCTAAGTCTCGATATGCCATAGTGCCACGGTTTGTGTTGCGGCTCATCTGTTTGTAACCGAATAAGTATACCGCACATTGAAAGTTTCATTATCGGTGTTTCCGTTTACTCGCACGTATCAGATGGTGCCAACAGGCGAATGATCAGAGGTTTTAAAAAACTGGCTTTCAGTTGTGAGAATCAATCAAGTTCAACCACTCAACCGCTTAAAACGCAAATCATGCATTCAGAATGTCAACCCACTGTTTGACACTTTGTATGCTGTCCGTCTAACCCCTATCCCACTGACATATGATGTGACTTTATTGGCAAATGATATCACAACAAAAGGAAACTGATGGTGGCAAATTAGGAACCATAGGTCGCGTTCATTTCTTGGTTGTTTGTTTATACAATGTTTGCTGGTAATTTATACCTAGGAGTTTTATGAATGTAGTCCCATCTTTTCTCCGTTATCTCTAACGTAGGACTCTGTCTACTTATTCTGATTATATACCAACTAAGCGTTGAATTCATTCGCATGTTCATGCTGTTCTTAGTTGTTCCTCCTAAAGCCATGTCAGCTTGAACTATACATTTTATAAGTTACCTGCGCCTGATTCACTGTATTGTACACATTTTCTGTTGTTCTACATTTTCTCGCGTTTGTTTCGGGTTGTACTTCATTGCTTTTTTTCATATCCACATTCAGATTTTTCTGATAATACCGGACCGAGTTCGAACGCATGTAGACGTGAGAACATGGTAAGTCTATTCTCATGTTTAACTCTTACTAGTCTCTGTTGCCATCTGAATCTTGTTCACAACCCGCTTAACAGTTCATCTTGGTATATATATATATATATATATATATATATATATATATATATATATATATATATATATATATAGAGAGAGAGAGAGAGAGTTTGCAGCTACTGTTCACATTCCATGAATCTGAGACGTATCTCGAACGGCGTTTGTTCGATTTTTTCAGGATTAGCGGGCTAGGTATCTTGTTTGTTCTTAAACGGAGTGTTGCCCGTTAAGTGTTCAGTTGGTCACCGAAATTAACGTTTGGATTCTGAATGTTCCATCTGAAATCCCGGAGACATTATCAGGAGCTTTGGCGTGACGGTTAATTCATAATTGTCCACCTGCATATGCAATGATAGTGTGGCCTTTTTACCTGAAATCCGATTGATTTTTTCATGTTACTTTTCACCGTTTCACCTGAAATCGAACTGGTTGCATCTCATCGTTGTTGACGTTTTTGATCTTCGCGTTTCAAATATGCCCCATTGTCATAATAAGGATAGTCAGATAGGCTAACATCTTTTTGATAATTCATCTTCAGACCGGTACAATTATATGAGTTTATAGAGTTATATCAGGATATCGATCGAACTTATTACGGAGGCTAAATCACTGGTCAATCAGTTGACGATGGTTTGGTTGGTCCAGTACATCACGCTTGCCCATTGGTTTAACCGCACATGTTGACCATCAGTCCGGTGAATTTGTGGCCATGGTAGATGCAGCACCTAAACAAACCACTTTTGCTGATATAACCTCTGCAATACAAAACGTTCTCATTTGAACGACTTTTGATGGGTTACCTGGCACGCGATAGATAGCCTGCGCGGTAAAATCATTGGACGAATGCCATTTGATTGACCAGTGTTCTACTTTCTCCGTAATACGTCCGATCAATATCTTGATCTAACTCTGAACTCCTTATTTATTTTTATCGGCCTGAAGTTGAATTTGTTCTTCAATCGAATTGTTTGGTCTCTGCTTTTCAACTGTTGGCTTGCAATCTGATTGGTTACGTATCTTTGTTTTTTTACTTCGCCCGGTTCTTACACGTGTTCTTTTGAAATTCCACGTGGTTGTTTATCCATCACCCATCTTTGATCATTGCTTTCGTCTGTTCATGTTGTTTCACTCATTTGTGCGTTGGTATTTGTACACAACCGCACCTAAGTCTTCTCAAGTCGCTTGTTGTTTCTCTTATTGGTTCGTAGATTCTTGTGTAGTCCGATGTTTGATGAGTAGTCGGGGGTTTGACAGCGTTTAAATCGGACATCACCCATAGTTGGTCGCAACTATTGCATTCCTACTGATTTTTCCGTCATCCCGTTTTAAAAAATCAGCCAACCTCAAGCTTCGCTCTTGTTAGAGTTCGCCTATTACAGTATACTGCTTTACCCTTAACGGTATGGTTGGAACCAGTCAGCACTCATACTAAACGTTGTCTCTTCCATACCGTGGTTCTGTCACGCGAGATGATGTCCACGTGGCTTCACTCAGACATTCACGTTGCAGTATAACTTACTATGTTTGACGCTGGTGAACAAGTATGTACACACAACGTTCGATTGTAAAAACCTGGCATTTTATCTGTAACAGATACTCAGTTGGTTGCCCAAAGGCTGAGGGTAAACTGAATGGGGCCAAGTCGTTCGTGTCCAAATTGGAATTTCATTCTATGTAGCCGCTGCTTTGCAGATTACGTGTATTGAATTGACCATTCTCTGATCTTCACGTAAACTCACTTCGAAGCCTTTGGAACATACATAGATGTCAATGTGCATGTGACTACTTCTGAGTTGAAGGCTACTTTGAGATGGACGTGGAGCGCTCTGAGTTCAGCTATACTCGATTTATTTACCATGAGTATACCCAAATCGTTATGCTGAGGTTTTTTGGAAGGTGGGAGAGATCATCCCATACCGGCTACTTCTAGGAAGAAATCTCCCGAAGTCGACTTTTAATTTCGTGCTAGTTTTTTCTGCTTTTCTTCAATAACTTCCAAAATTAAAACATTCCCGTCCTATTTTGGGCGTACGGGGAACAAAAATGTGGGTGCAAAACTAGATAGCGTTATAGTTTTGCCGCTAGATATATAAAATGAGCTTTTGTTGACATTGTAGACTGTTGCTAGTCGGTGAGTCAAAATTCTTCGTCGACTATCACTCCTTTACTGTCTAGGGTTGGACGAATCTCTGACGGACTTACATTTACTCATGTATTGATGTATATATTGAAGGGTTACTCAACTTCATTGAAGCTGGTTAACATTTCACTGTCTGATTAATTGGAACGTTATTTTTCGCTGATCTCAAAACCAGGTCGTGTTTTGAGAATTTGTATAAGTCACTTGACTTCAGGGCTCGTCGTCTTTCTGTTGAGCAAATGTGATACGTAGCAAGCATTACCATCATTTCATGCTCCGTCTATATTGGCCTCATTCTCACTGTCCTTTATATTTATTTGGCATCATCTATTGTTTTTCTGTTTTCTTTTTGTTATGATGGTCAGGCTAATTTTTATTTCGATACTCCCGTCTTTCGACATCACTCAACACAACCGATTGAATCTACTGATGGCACTGACATCGAGGAGCAGTTAGAATCTATAGGAACTGCGAATCAACTCACTGATCGAGCTCCGGTTCAATCTACGAGTTCAGAATTGCCATCCGTACCTGAGACTTCTTCAGCAGTAGTCACAGAGGAAGAGCAGGCTGAAGATCCGCAAGAATGTTTCTTTTCTCTGCTGCTCACTTCTCAATCACGTCGAATGGACGAACAACGATGTTGCCTCCGCACCACCACGCCCCCATCATCGTATTCGGGCTCCTCAGGCACATCGACAGCGGTTACTGGAGTACAGGCGAATGCCTCAATGCATACCAATGTAAACGAAGGAAGTGCACGACCTGCTGTTACCACTTCCGGTCGTCTACATTTAGATCCGGTCTCGGATGAAGCTTTGTTCGACCTTATCGAAGGAGTTCAGGTGAGCAGAATATCCTGGTTATTATCCACTACATCTGATATCCAATATGATTTCAGTATACGAGGACGTCGGTTTGTGTTTCATGGTACTAGGGTGACTATAATGATATTGCAGGTCAGAATACTTTCTATGAATGCCACCAAAGTGTCTCCCTTGATATCTAACGTTGGCCCCCTCAGACACGAGCCGTAGAAAGCTATCCAGAGTAAGCAGAATTTGAAAGCATTCGTTGTTAGCTTGGATGTGATCTGGTTATCCTGGCCACCAAGGCAGTTAGTGTTGCCGTTCAAGGACTTGTGTGAAACTAGCTTAAACCTGTGGGCATTTGTTCTCCTTTTTTTACTTCTTGTCCCGCTTTCCTTACTTACACCCTTCATGTCCTTTACAAATATATATAACGTGGAATATCCCAAAAAAAAACGTTACCGTAAAGGTTTAGAAAGAAATAATAGTGAAAGAAGTCTAAGGTGAAGAACTAGAAATGGTATGGATGCACCAATGATCTCGACAGACAGCGAGTTTTCTTATCACGAAGAACCCAGCCAAGCAAGCGACACCTACCCACTTTGTTCAATGGAGCAGTCAAGGTCTTCATATTTCGTGGCCACGTTGTTGCTTGACCACCATGCGGTTTTACCCAATTGTTGGTGCTCTCAGTATATAATGCTCGGTACGGTAAACGCTCAGCTGGCATACGAAGTACGTGATTCAACCATCGCAAGCTGTGCAACGTAATTAGTTGACCAATTGATCGCGCATCTCGAGCGTTCCGGAATACGCGTCGGCGAACGACCACATTGCTCACGCGATCATTCCCTTTATTAGGGGCCAATTGATGGAGACAACGATGGTCGAACACACCAAGCCTATTGATCTCTTCCTTGCGAACAAGCCACGTTTCCGAACCATAGAGAAAAACAGAACGTACACAAGCATTATATACTGTTCCTTTCAGCGACAACCGAACGTCTTTCCGACGCCATAGATGACGGAGTTTGGTAAAGGCAACTCGTGTCTTTACTATCTTCGCTGATGTCTCATCAGCAGTATTACAGGCTGACAAGATAGTGCTACCCAAGTATGTGAAACTATCCACAGTCTCACGCGGATTACCTGCAATGAAGAAAGTAGGAGTGGAAATACCTCAGTCTTGAAGCAGCACTTTGCACTTTGAAGGTGCGAAATGTATTCCATACAAACCAGCCCGGTCACTCACCTTGTCCAGCATGGTCTGCAGGTATTCGGCAGAAGTGCTAAGTAAGACAGTATCGTCAGCGCACTCCAGATCGGCCAATCTAGCGCCAGGAAGAAACTCAACACAAAGTTCACTGGACTGCTCAAGGACACTCTCCAGAATGTCGTCCATGACAAAATCGAACAGGAAGGGGGAAATCGGATACCCCTGACGAACACCACTAGAAGTGATGAACGCCCAAGACAGTTGTCCAAAAACTCTCACGCCCATTGCTGAGTAGGCGTACAACGATATCAAGAGATTCACTTATTTCCCTGGTACTCTTTTGCGAAGAATATAGTTCCAGCGAACGTTACGAGCAACTGAATCGAAAACAGCATTTAGGTCTGAAAGGACCACGACCGTCGACTGTCTGTAAGAGTGCTGATGTTCCAAGACTCGTCGCAAGGTAAAAATATGATCAACGCACCCTCGACCGGATCGGAATCCTGCCTGTTCTTCGCGTACCTGACTTTTTCTGGGCTTAGTGAGACGACGTAAAATGAGACCAGTGAGTAACTTGGACGCAATAGACACCAAACTGATGCCCCTGTGGTTGTCTCATAGACTTCGAGCCCCCTTTTTGAAAACGGGAATGACTGTTGATAGGCACCAACCACAAGGTACCTCTTCAGTCTCCTAGATCGTCTGGAGGAGTTTTGTCAGTTCTGATATCAACCTCTCCTCACCATCCTTGAAACGAGAAGGAGAGGGAGATCTGGTCCAGAAGCCTTATTGCGCTCCAATAAGTTGAGCTCCACGACCACTTCTGCTTCCGACAGAGGACCGTCTGGAACGCACTCACTGACCAATGGGATCCCGTCGTCTACACGATCTGGGTGAGATGAGCTGAACAATTCCTGAAAATGTTTGGCTCATCTGTCGAGTCAGCGCGACTGATTGGTGATAAGTGAACCATCTTTTTCACATATGGCCTCACTTACACCAACTCGATGGCTAGTACAACCACGGATCAGGGAAAAAAGCTTTCTGCTATTCCCAGATAAAAAGGCTTCCTCCATCTCTTTCGATTTTTCGACCAAGTATTGCTCGCGATCTTTGCACAAGCTTTTAGTCAGCTTGCGTTTAAGTTCTCGACGGTCGTCATCATGTTCCGAACCAGGTGGGATCGATCGGCGCTCGTTAATGAGGTTTATCGACGTGACGGAAATCCAGTTCTGTCGAGACTGAACAGCTCCTTCTGAATATACCTCTTCACAGCATGCCTTCATAGCTTCGGCGATTTGTTCCCAGTGTTCGTTACGATCATTCACCTGACTCGAACTGGACAACTTCTTCACCAACGTCTTTTGGTAAGCGTTCTTTACATCCTCATCGCCCGAATGCCAGTTAAGCACTTTGCATTTACGAGCGTGTGTCCTCTGGGCAAATGATAAAACAAAATGGGCGCGCACAACAGCATGGTCCGAATCCAGGTGGTTACTCCAAAAGGCACGACAGTCCTAAACAGAGTGGCGCCACCTGTCACTGGCTGCTATATGATCCAACTGTGTCCTCGACTGGGAAGCACACGGAGGTCTCCAAGTAACACAGTGCTTCTTCCTGTGTTGGAATGCGGTGCTCTAAATTTGGAGACCGTGAGATACCCACAGTTGCAACAATCTATCGCAATTGTCAGTGCGTTTTGTCCGGACATCAGTTATACTTTCCAGCCGGTTATCCTGCTTCGGAGAAAGACGACCAAGCTGAGCTTCAAAGTTGCCCGCTAGTATGATGATGTCAGAATGTTTAGCCTGCTTCGGAATTTCAACGAGGGCGTCACAGAACGCATCCGTACAACCGTCCCCTGGACCGTATGCCGACCTAATTAATACACGCCTTTCTTATTTGCGTTGACAGACTTTAACCGATATACTGGTTCAGTCAGCGCGTAGGCCACTGTTCACTGAGATTCAATCCAGCAAACGTTGCTCTACTGTGGAATTCAGTGCGATTCCCACTTCAGTTTGATCACAAGGTTCAGCTTCGGTGTCACCGGAGACCTTGAAAGAGAAGCACTTGGATCGACAGTAATCTAGAGGTAAGCTCAAGTGGATAACGGTGCTAGAATCGTAGATTCAAATCCCCGACACGCAACACATATCAAGCTCCAGACTTGAATGTGTACTTGGCAGCAGAGCAGCTTGCCGACCAGTTTGTCAGAGAGTGCGGAGATCGAAAATGGTACGTTTTACTAGTTGTCTTGGTTTTAGAAGCAATTTTCACCTGTAAGTACATGGAATACAAACACTTTCTGGGCAAAATAGAATCTAAGAAGCATAATGAGTGAATAATGTCATTGTTGAGATACTGATAATTTGTGATACTTACCGGTCGTTTATGCCACGAAAGTGACCCCACCCCGAGTCTCCGACTCAAACGTCTGATCTGAGAAACAGAATGAGAGGGTTTTCCTGAGGGACCTTATCCGGAGCCAATGACTTAAGTGTCTGACTTGTTTGGCAACGAGGAGCTTGAGTAGCCCGAGAGCTCAGTGAATAAGACATTAATATCTGATTCTGCACACTGCTGCGCGCAGTGGATCTGTTCCAGTCAACATCAGGCTGTTGAGTGATACTGGATTTTTTCGACCGTATTGGTTAATACGCCGGCGGTCGCTCTTTGTTTGAAAGTACCTTTTCTAATCCCGTACTTTCTGATACGGAAGATAACAGTGTCGCAACTATAATAGCATTTCTGTATGTCCCTAAGGTCGTGTCTTGCTACTTAAGCACTCCTATGCGGTCAATAGTTCGACATACAATCTTATGAATGCAACTGATTTTCGTTTGACCGCTCTGACAGAGTTGCACCTGGAAGGACCGATGTCCTTCTGGTTAGCATAGCCCTCCAGAAAGATGTAACGCACAAACCTGACCACTACGTGAAGATAGCAGGACAGGTCAGGATATCACAGTTAGGACACCACAGATGACGCAGGTTGGCAAAGCAAACTCATGTCTTTGCTATTTATTTGAAATAAAACGAAGTTAATGTTTTCTTGCACGTGTTTTTTTACTGGTTCAATATATAGCATTTATGGTATCAACTTAACAACAGATCTGGTCTACCAAGAGGTAGGACTGTCCTCTTTTGTTCCTATAGCAACAACAATACATGATCATTTTACGTTCACAGCCTTCCTTTGCTACTTTTGTTGATCCTAGTGCTAAGTCACATTCAGTTTCTTGCCAGTTCTTTGACATTATGATTTTGAAGAAGTGCTTATTTATTTCACCTCGATGATGCTTCATGGCAAAATATCATCAGTATGATGCACTACTCTGTTTCTTAGACAGATACTTCTCTATGTAACTTCCTTCTTGGCACTCGTTTCCTTGTAATGAGACTCAGAATGATTTTTAATTAACATTGTATTTTGTGTAATTGCTCTATACCTCGGTCTCGTCGAAATGACCATTCTACTCCTATTATGTGCATAGGGCGATCGAATGGATGATCAGCGAGCCAGTTTGCCTGCTTTCCCCGGTCTTCGTGCTGGTCCAGGTTTGCAATTGTTCGAGAACAGTCGTAGTTCTTTGGGCAATCTTCAACATAACTTAATGCGGACCTCATCTGGAAGTGGAGCAAGCGATGGCCTACCAGAACCGTGGCATGATCATTCACCACTCACTGTACCTGCTCTACAACGCGCTACTTCTGTTGTTTTGGCGAGTTCGTCAAACGGAACACCTCGGGAACTGGATGATGAATTTTTAGAGATGATTTTGCGACTACAGGTTTGTCTTTTTTTTCGTGCCATCGTTTACAGCTGTTTTGCTGTCTCTGTTGCAGAACGCTTGATGTGTGACATGTTTGTTCGTTTTGTGAATCCGTTTTGTGGCTGTTTTTACTCTAACTAAATAGCCAGATGGCTTTCGGATATGCAGATTGATTGAATACTCTTTACCATAGGCTTTTGACAACACACCGAATGCTTCCACATACTCCAATTTTTATAGTTTGCTCTATTGTAATGTCTCTCATTCTTATTCCCACTAACCTGTTTCATGTACCCACTCTTCAGTTAATCATATTGATACGATCGATAGATACAATCAAAAACATAACCTTAGAATCTGTGTTAATTCATGGTTTTCCGCGAACTATCCGACCAGCTGTAAACTTGTTGATTTAGGCTCGACACGAAGTAGTCTAATTCTCCACTTAACTGACTAGTAATTACTAAAAATGTACAGCTCGCATCTATGTGCAATCTGTGTATTGACTACAACTGTTAGTGATCGGCAATCTGTAAGGCACACGCAACCGAATTGAGCGGTATAAAACAAAACAGGTCGGAGTTTATCATGTCAGTAAGGAAAGTGTATTGTGTAGCAAAGATCACCGTTCCGTTATTATCCAATAAAGACAGTATATAGAAGGACGCACAGTAGAGCGTAGATGTGGGCGAATGTTATTGACATTGGGTTCGGGCAAGCCCCTGCAAGTGATTCGGTGGCATAGTGCGTTGGCTTCTCGCCTGGCTGCCTGAGGTTTGAGTCTCCGGGTGGGTGAGTATTGTCGCTGCATTGTTCGGTAAACGTGTAGTGGTCCGAACTTCTTCCTGGTTGATCCTAGTCGTTATCAACAAAAGGTTTGTTGCATCCAATTGGCGAATTTTATGTAGTACATACCCAGCTAGTGAACCAAACAAACTTTATATTTGAGTCGAATTGTTGACAAATTTACAAAACATAAATCACTGTATCTCTTAAGCCTCAGAATTCATGCCGGTGTGTTCGTACCTAGCGTATTTGATCAACCTTGACTCCTTACTTGCAAACAATCCTCTTCGGAAAATCTGGGGTAGCGGTGGACCCAAAGCTAACCGGTATATATTCTTAAACATTAATGGACTGCAACCATCGGATGTTGTAGCTAATGCCGCTCCCTGTAAGCAACAAGTATACATGTTTGATGAGATCGGAGATTTCGTTCTGTCTAGGAAGTCCTAATCGTGAGGTTATAGATTGGAGTTAACAGACAGTAATTGCGTCTCCTCTGGAGGCGATCGGGCAATCTGACCATTACTCACAAACGAAAGTGGTTGAGTGTTCACATATGACAGTTCGGTCGTGTCTAACATGATGTCAATGGCACAGTGATAAATACGGTTGCCTCATGAAAAGCGTTGTCGGAGTTCTAGTCCAGACAGTGGCAAGGATATACACTACCAACGCGCTCTAATGAGAGCAAAACTCGAGTCTAGTGCTTGTTTTCGTAAGGAGCCAACTACAAAGTCTATGGGAATGCGACAGCTGTGGTCAAATGTGAGTTATGTTCAACTTGAAATTAACCAATTGCCCGACTACTCATCAGTATGTATATGTTACCTTGATTTGACCACCAGTAATCACTTTCAAATTTCACTCATTCCAAACTCTTCGTTTCTCACAAACAACAATTTTGCTTTTCTGGATATTTTACTCACTAAACCACAGGATGGTTCATTGCAACATTCAGCGCACCACAAGGTCACCTGAAGCGGTCAGTATCTATACAGTTTTGTTCTATAGGCCATTTACTTAAAAACGAGGTCTGGTTTCAGCCTTGTTTCACACAGTCGGACAGATCTGCACTACAGTTATCTTTCCTTTTAAAGGATAATGAGTTTAATGAGAGAGAATTAACGTTAGTGATTTAAACACTTGACTAGTTTGTGATAAAGAAACACTTTGAACAAATGCACTATACAGTAAGTGAAACTAATCAGAAAGTACATCATCGAGAAATTTGTCGTTGGCTGTAAGGTATTTGAAATGAAAAGTTTTGAACTCGGTCATATAAGACGATACCATTTTTGTTACCTAAACACTTGTAAAATGTGTCTATTAGCTTACCGTTTAGCAGATAAAAGAAACTGGCAGCCACAGCAGTCGCAACAGTACAAAGGAGAATGTTGCAATAAGCAAACTACTTAAGTAAGTATAGGCGTTACAGAAAGATTTTATACGTTGGACAAAGAAATAAGATAAATTAGGTTTTGGGAGAAAACATTAACTGTCAATATATTTGACCAGGGACTGTATTGGTATAGGCTGAAAACGCATGTGACTGGAATAGCAACTGTTTTTACGGAGAAAAAACTTACATCTTGATGTTTTTAAAAATCCAAATTTTATCGGGTTGACTAAAATTGATCTTTAGATTTTTCTCATGTGACGCGTCGGTTTCGTAACTATCCTCACTTTTGTACAGACAGCACTGAATATCATATGTGAAATATGTGTCTTCCCGTTAGCCCGTTCATCCTTCGCTTGTCACTCATGACCGCACCCATATGCTCATCCCCTTCCTCTATCCAAACGAATCGCCATATCAGCTTGTGTTTCGACCATCTGTCCTTGAGCTCGTTTGGATGGACGGACGAAAATTTCACTATCGATGCTTCAGTTCTGTTTATCGGCAGTTTTCGATTTGTTATTTACGTACTCACAGTTTCCTGGAATTGTGGACAGACAAAGCTGAAAATGCGTGGACTTACGATACTCCCACTTATACTGACCATCACACTGGCTAAATTTCTTCATCTGCAATATTAGGAAGATGCCTGTTCATTGACCATATTAAGTCCTGTACATTTGAAGTCTTATTAGGCACGCAATGTCAAATTCATCGTTGTCTCTCTGAATCACTGGCTAGCTGATTGCATGCCAATCATGGCTGTTCGTTTGTTATTAGTCAACTAACAACACTTCATTGTTGGACCGTGTATTCCGATACCCACGTTACGTCTCACTTATATCAGCATCGAGAGTAACGGAATAAAATCACAAGATGAACAATCAAAATACAACAGCTGATTAAAATACACATCGGAATATACGCGTTGTGAGAGCATCGGGAGTTGACGAATTATGATAGTTCGTATTTCGAGATAATCTGACAAAGAAAATTTGATGGAGCCTGTGTCTAGGAATATAAGTGTATCATGAATATTGTTTGACATAATGTCTTGTGTACATTTGACCGCATTGCTATTTCATTTAAGATCGCTATCCTCACATTTCATAGTTTACATGAGCTAGCAAGTAGTTTCCACTGTGAAGAGTTTCGATAAACTTCAAAAAGGTCGTTTCGGTTATGAGAATAAACGTGTCTCGTTTCTGATGGTACTGTGTAGAGTGAATCATGATGTATGCTTCATCCCATCAAGTATGTATTACAGCGGTAATCAGTATTGTATTCAAGGTCGATCCAAATAGGAATACAAGTCATGGATTGTCACGGCGAGCTCGAGTTCAAAATCCCTTCGTTTAGTTGCCATTCTTGAGCCGTGACAACATCAGCAATGGCAAGTAGATGTCAGTTACGAATAGTGTAAGCGATTTTCACTGCTTCAGTTCCTGTAACCAAAGTTTAGAAAGTGATGCGCAATTTGTCGCCGGTTGCTGTTACTGAGTTGACTGCACACTCTTAGTTATCGGGGCCCGATTGATAGCACGCTCGGTCCGTGTCAAAATATACGTATTATCCGACCACTCACTTTGTTTTTCTCCTGCTCGCGTACGTCGTCTTGCCCCTTTTCTGGAATTGTTGAGTACAATTTGTGTTGATGGACAGTGTTAGTGCCCCCGTGTCATCAGTAAGGTCAATATTGGAACCGTTCGCTCAAAAGGCTCTGATCGACCACATTCCCAATACTGGTTTCACCGTCAATGGCAGTCAGTATGTCGGTGATGAATACTTACATAATTACAAACCTATGTGACCCTGATCCTTTCTGTTTGAGTGATTAAGTATGTCATATATGCACGGTAGTGACACCTAGGGCACGAAACTTCATTTTGATCCAAGCTAGCAATATTGTTGTTTGTTTTAATTGTGCTCGAACTCCTGCTGCTGTTATCTATTACTGGCACCATAAGAGTTTGCTTCCTACTCCATAAGTTGACAGAGAGTTAGGAGCGTCGGGGAGATCTGGATGTTCGCCATTGGTGAGTTACAGACAGGCGGCTGCTATTCAGTACGACTTTTACTGGGTGTTCAGAGGGGTGAAATGTTCCATGTTGAATCGGGGGTGTTATTCTCTGACTGATTGAAAACTGCGCCTTAGCAGTCAAGCCAGTTAATTCCATACTTGGGTTATTTTGGAGGCTTCGATATGAATATTCTCTATAGCATTTAACTGCTTGGTGACTGTCGTCATGATCTAAATTTCTAGAATCCTTGTTTGTGCCTCATAAATGACAACAATACCACTAAAAAAGTACAGTTAAGGGCGAAACGTTGTATAAACCATTTTCTTCATATACTGTTGAGATATCCAAAGTGATTTATTCTTAACCTATAGGATCCTCGAATCGCCATACCATTTGTTGCAAAATGTTTTTTGCTTGGTCTTTCCAAAGCTACCTCATTGAATCTACATCATTTGAATTGTCTATCTTGTAGGCTTTTAGATGCATCATCTAAAACATTCTACGACAACAGTCTTACATAATAATGGATGACTTCAAATATATACCTGATGAACATATTTATGAATCCAAGTTGGATCGATTCCATTTCGGTAGAGCTTCATCCTATGCTGGAGCATTTACCGTTACTGCTACTAGTTAGCTGTTTGGTTTAAACTACGAGTTGCTGGGTTTCTCTTCTACCATCCGTTCATCTCATTATTTCGCACCCCGATAGTTGCTGTTTTCCACGTAAATCGCAGACCCAAAAGTATACATTTTCTCCTTTGACTCACGTAAGAGATATGAAAATATGAGTCAGAGACTCAACAACCTATGGTCGTGACTTACGTGACCAGTGATAGGGTGTGCGTATGTGTGTATAACTTCTAGGTGGCATAGTTCTTGAAATCGCGGCCATGTGACACTGTAAGGAATGCGGCAATGTGTACGCTGGTCGTCTGGGTTTGGTAGACCATTGACGTACTCACAGCAATCCGTCAACGAAGAGACGGCAAGTGTGTTAGACGCGGATAATTTAAGTCGTTTATATACCTTTTGTTCGTGCCAACCAATGCCTCCTGTGTTTTAGTAAACCATCCGTTCACTTTTTCATAATCTTGGATCATAGTGGCCTGCTATATTTCCTTCTTCAGCTTTGTTGGTATACTGTCTATCAAAGTTTTTCTGTGGTTTTCAGTTAAAATTTAAATGTTTGTTTCTCTTTATTAGTCTACATTGAAAGCATCGATGCACACCCCTCTATCCGTACTTCTTGTTTTATATTTTTGATATATTTTTTCTCAGGTTAAATTTTACTGTTGGAATCTGTCAATTTTTATTTACCACGGATGTCTACTAGTTTACCGTCTGGTTAACCGACATTGATCAATTGAACTACAAAGGTCTTTGCTCGCTCTTCCCCTAGCTTTACTCTTTCGGATTTGTACTAAATGCAGGGTGCGCAAATAAAACTGCAAGCATTGTCGCTCAAAACCACATGTAGTGACGGTTATACACAGTCATCATTCACGGTGATATGCAAATCCAGAAGTAGATGCCACTAACCATGTGTAAACTTGAAGTCACAATCGAGTATGATAAAAGTATAATGGCAGCCCATTTTTAGAACGTTTTCCTTTACGTTTTAGAGCAGCGTTCCTCAACAAATGCGATGATGCTTCATTAGGTCGACTGGGTTCTTTCTAATGATAGGTGGGTGAATGACCTCGGTGAGAGGCGTTACCAGTAGTGATCAGGTTCATTCACTTGTACTGACATTTTCTGACCTTTCATTGTCATCATAGACAGCAATACACCAATGGTTCACACTGATGCTTAATTGCCACACAACCACGAAGAAGAACAAAGCAAACCCTGTGTAGGAAGATAGAAGAAAAAAAGGAAGAGGAGGGGATCTAACCACTAAAAAGTAGCTGCGTCTACCTTCAAGGTGCCGAGCTGTAAGTGAAAGTAAGGCGTTATCAGCTTTCTTACGGCTTTCACTGCCCCGCATCACTAAGTGCACTGACTTCACAGATAACTCGTTCAAACAACGACAGCATACACGCCACTGAGATTGGTTAGCTGCCATCTCACCTAACGTCTCATGCCACCGACTCTGTGAGTCGCAAGTGCCCCAGCCCCGGAGACGAACCCGACCTACAGTGACCAATCCATTGGTGAACGATTTCACTTGTCTACGCCAAGTCATCAACTGTCCACCTTGCACCTTACGTCAGTCGGCCGCAGCTTCAGCAAACAGTGCTCGGTGCGGCAAACGACTAGTTGGCATCCTTAGTACATGGCCCAACCACCTTAGTCTGTGCAAGTGTAAGGACTGAACGAAAGAACTCGTTTGACAATCACTGCCAAACACCCGCTTCATAACTTCCTCGTTGCTTACTCGCTGGTGCCATCCGATACGAGCGATTGAACGCAGACATCGGTGGTCAAGTATATGAAAACAGTTCACTTCCTCTACCCCGAGTGGCCAGGTTCCGCTGCCGTAAAGCAATACAGCCCTCACTGTTGTCTGATATACGCGACCCTTAAGCCTCGGAGAGATACCTCTCTGTCGCCAGAGGTGTCTCACATTAACGAACATCGCCCTAGCCTTGAAGGTACGCGCTACTGTTTCATTCCCCACATCTCCGCCGCCGCCTCGGATGCAACTTTTCATGTATACAAACCGGTCAACAACCTCCATGACTTCATTATCTAACAATAAATTTACGTAATCACTGCAATCGTGCAGAAGCACTTTGCATTTTGAGACTGCAAAGCGCATTCCGAAGCATTTAGCAGAACGCAACATTGCGTTTAACGTTGTTTGTGCCGCTTGAAAGTTGTCGTCAGCATAATCAAGATCAGCCAGTCTTCTATCAGTTAGAAGGTCCACGTCGGCGTCATTTGAGTGCCGCAGACAGTCCTTCATTGTTTCGTCCATGACAAAATTAAACAAAAATAGTGAAAGAGGACAGCCTTGACGAACGCCGCTCCTGGTGCTGAAACTGTCAGATAATTCGCCGTAAACCCTAGCCTGAGCCGAAGTACAGGAATAAAGCGCCGACAGTATGTTCACATGGTTGGTGGGTACACCCCTGCGTTTAAGCGACTCTAAAAGTGTAGATCAGTCCACCGAGTCGAACGCCCCTTTATAGTCAAGGAATACAGCGATTACTGGCCGGCGGTACACATGGCGCTGCTCCAAAATTTGACGAAGGGTAAAAATGTGATCTATGCATCCCCGCTCAGGGCGAAACCCTGCCTGTTTTTCTTTAATGTTTAACTCCCAAACTGCACTGAGTCGACGAAGTACAATAAATGCCGGAACCCTTGAAATGACTGGGGTCAAGCTAGAGCCCCGGGCTCCTTTCTTGAATATGGGAACTAGTATCGAGTGACCCCAGCATGAAGGGACGGTCTCCGTTGTTCACAAAACTTGAAACAGCTGAGTCAAGGCCTCTATTAACGTCTCTCCACCTTCTTTAAAAAGTGCCGGCACGAAATGATCGGAACCAGCAGCCCTATTACTTTTGAGAGCCGAGATGCAATTACGAACCTCAATCCCAGTGGATGGGACTTAATCTACCGACCAAGGTGGTGCATTATAAGTTGGTGGTGGCAGCACGTTATGACAATTTTTTCTACTTAAAAGATTGTGAGTTCAGTTTTATATATAAAAATATTTGCCAGAAAAGAATGAAGACATATATCGCGAGATGTTAACATTTCGATTTACTCTCATCAGTCGCCAACGTAAAACTAGCAATTTTTATACAAACTGCGTATAGCAACAACAGTTGAACGAACCAACCACATAGTTCTGACCTTTCACGCTTTAATAGTTCAATCAATTCCACGGCAAGGAGGTTGATTGCGTCAGCGCCTTCTGTGCACACAAAACTGGCCGATGTTGTTGGATGAGCATTGCCTCGCTAATCGCTAATAGTTTCGGGTTGTGGTTATGTAACAGTATCTTGAACGATTTAACAAGGTCGACATACCTATTAACCTGCTTAAGATGAGTGACTCTATCGGTGTGGTGGCCACACCGTACAGTTTAGCCTGATAGATAATCGAGATGCGCAAGCTGTCACAGCGCGCCAAATGGAAAATGGTATACTGTTATGCTTTATTTCATTGAATTGTTTGGTGCACATACTGTAAAACGTGGTAGTTTTTTTTAATTAGATTTTAGCTCATGGTCCGATTATCTGATGCCCTTTGGTTGTCGGCATCCGATTCCGATTAGCCTGTCACAATGACCGAAGCCAAAGTACGCTTGCGCTTCAAACCATCATCCCAAATGACTTGCGTTGCACCACTAACACACCACGGTGTAAACTCGAAGGACTAAGACCAGTAGGTGTGTGAGTGAGGTTTTTCTGTCCAGTTGACCACTGGTGGTTGGCCAGTTAGTTGGCTAGCACGAAAAGGAAACCTTTGTCTCTCGGTAAATAAACAGAGATGGAGAGACTGCAATGAAAAGATCTTAACTGAGAAGTAAGATATGTAAAATGTAATACAAGAAGCAATTCAGTATACGAGTGCATGCTAGTAGTGCATTCTAGTGAGGATAAAGTTGAAAAACAAAATTCAGATTAAACTACGAAAAGAACAGGCAAACCGTTCATCCTACAATATGTCAACATAGTGCCACGGAACGTACTGCCTCCATTAGTCGATAGACAAATAATAGGAACAACTGCGAGCAGTGGAAAACAAAAATTGACCCTTGAAATTATCTTTCTACTGGCATTCTCGTCTACTTTTTAGTATAAATTTGTATCTGTAGTAGATTACAAAGTGAACGCAAGTTGTTTCATTTAGCTTTACCCTCTTAATGTGTTGCTCGTCTTCATCACTTGTACTTTTTAGTAAAGGTCATTCGATAGCTTCTCAAACTTTCATGTCTTCATAATATACTGGTTTTCGACGATGTGTTGGTCAGACTCTGAAATCAATTATTCTAGTTACGGACTGTTTCGCTCAATTTGTCTCCTTGGATAATATAATAATGTATTAAACATACTTGTGCAAAAAAAGTAACTTTGTAAGTTGAAATGTTGCCGAACCATCGCAAAATACGAGTGACCCCATTTCGTGCCTCGTTAGAATCCCTCTTTTGCACTGGACACATATCCGTGTGTGTGGCTTCATTCATCCCTATCTCTGGTCCTAACCGTCATATTTGTATATGCCTTGGTCCAAATAATGCTGCTTTCTGTTTAATTAGGTCAAGTTTGTCACCATACTATGACCATGTTCATACAGTCACGTTTTGCTCAACAATTTCTTTTAGCTCAACATTCTAACCACCACTCCAAGCCGGAAACGAATTATTCTCACACAGGTGACCTCTAGCAACGCTTATCCGTATGGGTACTTGAACATCGATGAACTCAGGAGACAAATTGGTTTTACTAACTATCGGATAATGGATGAGTGGATTATTGTGATATTAGATTATCAAAAACAAGGTGATTAAAACAGGCCCGAGAGGGTGGATCAAAAACGATCAGTGTTTTGGTGACTGTGAGCGTTCTATTTGAACTAGTCGTCCAATATGGACGTCTAACAGGCAACTGTTGAGAATAACAAAACTAGTCTTTTGGTTTGTGGACCAAAGTGGTGCAAGTTATCTCAGTCTTGGGCACTCATAATAACATTTTGTGTAACGTGCAGATGCTTTGAAAAATACAATAGCCCCTCAGGAAAAAACAATGCAACAATTCTGTCGGGTCAAATTAAATTTGCTTGCTGGTTACCTCAGGGTGACTCACTAAATTATATAAATCCGTCTGTGAACACTTTTCACACACTATCCTGATAATCCAGGATTTCATATACAGTCTACTGTTTAATCTAGTTTGCTGTCTGTTTAATGGAGGTTTTGTTCCACAAGGCATGCCAAACTAACGCTCGCCACATAATAATTGTAACGTATGACCTATGCTCTTCAGGCATGACTCCTTGCAAATGTGAGTACACAGAAAGTATCAGATTTTTTGTTTTACAATCAGAGTACCTGGAATTGTTGACTCAGTTGATGTGACTGCAACATGAATTGAGAATCCCCTAGCCGGAAAATTCATTCTTTGGAACTTGTTGGACAGTAACTCACTGAATGGCACTCTCTTATTGTCATTCTTGAATTAATCTTGAATCCAAATAACACAATAATTACAATGTTATTCTTCCTTGTTTCATATTGACTGCGCATCGTCACTGCAAAGTGCAGGTTAAAGTCATTCGAATGTACACTTCCTTCTCGAAGGTCTGTATTACTAATAGCAGTCATGATGAGACTTTGTACTAAACACGGAAAATATGTGTTTTGATAGTTCTGACAATGTAACGTTATCACTCACAACGTCGTACTCATATCGACTGAATTACATGAGAATGAAACTCTCTTTCCAAAGAATTAGCTTCACGGGAAAGCCGTTTTTTCCTCTCCCCGGAAAGTATCTCTTATCACGGGGAGTGTTTTTCAGCAAAAGATGTATCACCGCCGTGTCGTTCCGTTTCGTTAATATCTGTTTAATAATTATGTCAAATACGTATGGCATGGTTTACAATTTTGTGTTGTACATAGCATGGATGCTGTGGATCCCTCTATCCTATTCAGGACATCACATCCAACTGATGGAAGCAAGCGTTGGTCTCATTTATTTCATACTTTCTGCTACGCTGTTGCTTCATGGCTTCTCCCAGGTAATCAGTATGTGCGTAAAATGACAGGAGACCTTTATTGTCATACTTCATTATCACCGAAGTTTCCATTCACTATTTTTTGGTTCTGTTTGTGCCCGTGTTGTGTAACCCACAATGTCGCTAATGCGTAGTACAGAACGAATCGATAAAGTGGCTGGGACATAAAAACTAGTTTGTCCTCAACGTCAAGAAACTTGAACGCCTGCGGGAAAAGAAAAACAAGAAGCCTGAACAACGTCAATACTGCCAGCCGATCGTGTTTCAGCAGAATTCCATTTTATGGTGGACATCATATCGCAGTTAATGACTCTCTTGTGATCCCTCATTTTTGTGATGAGGCTCCATTTTTTTGTTTTGTTTCTCCATGTTCTATTTTTTATACATTTGTACTTATTCATTACTTCGCTAGTTTATGGACCACTGACAGTACCAACACTAGCCCGTAATCCAGTACCCGGGAGTATTTCTCAAAGCTGAAAATGGTGATGATGATGACTATAGTGATACAATTACACTTTGAGGTCCGACTCGAACATCTGCCTCATCCGTAGGATGATCTTACGTCGACATCACTACATTGTTTTTAGGGCAGTCAAAAAACTTACTCCGCGTATATTCTGTCACTATTCAAGATGTTTTATTTTTTTTTGAAATGAAGACATGACTAGATTGTGTGCGAAGCATATTTAAGTGACTGAATCATTTCAGAATGATCTAGACATACTACTGGTCTGTTTGAAGCCCGTGAACTTTGGGTGCCAGTTTGCCTAATCTTTAATGTGAACAACTCATAATACCATAATTCCTCTAAGCGGCTGATAGAACTCCTGAAATCTATGAGAACATTCGTGACTGAAATATTTCTGACACATGTTGAGTTCACACTTTAATCGACTCAGAGTTTACAGGTAGACTTTTATGAAGTCTCGTCGTTGTTTACAGCTGTACTACTAAAAAAAAAACAATAAATTGCAATCTTCTCTTGTCTTTAGTCACTAAACTTATCAGGAGGAATGCTTATAGCTGGTTGTTTTTGAGCCTTGTTACTGGAATCCTGGTGAATTTATTAATCAACTACTCGAGTCCTGCTCCAGTTCTGTTTAGATTTTTCTAACCCCGCTCTACTAATCACAATTCAGAACATGATCTTGCAGCTAAACTGCCTTGTTTATTGTTCTCAACAGCCTAATAGTGTGCCTTTTGCATTACCTTGTTCGAATTCAGGATGGCCTCGTCAACAAGCATGAGACATGTTACAGAGCTTCTGGTCATAAATGAATGGCCAAAGCTGTAAATCTTTTAATGTTCCTAAGTTATATTTTTCAAGCATTTGACGCGCCGAAGTTTTTGAGATGTAATCGCAGTATTACAACATTCTACTTCTATTTTTTGACTTTACAGAACTGTGTTGTTGTCTGTCACTTTTTTTGGTTATCTGTCGACTACCCGGTTCCGTGGCCACTGAGAGCCATCAAGTTACGGTCGATATACTTGTAATCGAAACGCTCTACCACTTCTTCAACACTGTGTTAGCTTTCCAGAATCAAAAGGTATCCACTGTTCTGTTGTCAAGTATACAGCAACGGGGACGTTCTCACCTGTATGTCTGTGTGCTTTTCATCGGTTAGTTTAGAGCATTCGCATGATCGAGGCATGATCAGCCACGTCGTTTGATTGAGTTACGGGGGCATTGGCTGTCACTGTGCCACACTCCAGCTTCACTGGGGTGCGGTTTCATGTTGGGATGGTTGGTGCCTGTGGCGTTGTGTGTATGTGGTTCTGTGAGCTAACTTCCTGTGACCGGATCGATCAAGCTTGAGTGCTTAGGTGTACAGTCTGAATTTGCCCTGTAGAGGATAATGACTGCTGATGAGTAGTAGGGGGATTCTGGCTTTCATGTAAATCCAACATCATCCACAATTGATCGCAGCTGTCGCATTCCCATAGACTTCCCAGTCGGCCCCTTTCGGAAAGAAAAACTAGATTCGAGTTCCGCTCTCATTAGAGCTTGTCAATAGTGCATATCCTTGTCACGGCCAGGACTAAAACTCCGACCACGCTTTCATGAGACAACCGTGTTTTGCCACTGCGCCACTGACCTCACATCAGGCACGACCGAACTATCATATGTGAACGCTCAACCACTTTCGCTTGTAACTATTGATCAGGTTGCCCGATCGCCTCGATAGAAGACACAGTAACTATCCTATTAATTCCAATCGATGACCCCTCGACTTAGACTTCTCTCCAAGTTGAAATCACAGAAATAGCCTATGTAATATTACCCATTTGGTTTACCTTTGATAAAGACCATCACTTCATGTACTTTTCTGTCGAACCTCCCAGATATGAAATCGCAGTCGTCCACATTCCAATCAGCCATCAAACGTTTGATCCTTGTTGGTCGGCTTGCCGAGCACGACGGAATAGTTTTGAGTCTGGCGATTTAATGAAGGCCTTATTTAGGGTAGTTGAGTGAGATGGTATGACCGATTAAACAAACGGTATTCTTCAACTCATGTGAATGATGTTCACCGAGCCGCTAGTTTAGGTGAGTGAATGCCCTACCAGTGCATGTCTGTAAAAGCTATGGAAATCTGAGAGTACATGTCTGATCTGTATGAATTGTACGTTGGAAACCACGCTGTCGTTTTCCCCAAGTGTATAGTCGAATCGCAATTACATACAACAATCGATTAGTTTACGTAGTTTAAATGTCCTCATCATGTTTATTTTCAGACCGCAACTCGTATTGATGATCAGCGGAGCAATCTCCCGGATCCATTGTGCAGAGTTCCTGAAGATGCCCATCTACCTATTCCAGTCTCACAGACAAACACGGATCACGAAAATGGAACTGGACCGCAGCCCGGAGAAACCGGTGCTCAGCACAATCGTCCTGCAGCTCCTACAGTGCCTGATGAGGACTTCTTCGCCCTCATACATCGTGTTCAATCTACTCGATTAGATGAGCAACGATGCAATCCACCGTCTGGTTCTTCGGTCCTATCTGTCACTGAACCACAACCGCAAACTGCCGCAACCACCACAGGCTCTTCCACCTGTACTGCCGGCTCCAGTGGCAAATTACCTGCCAACAATTCCAGACGGCGAGTAGGCAGTTGGCGTCGTTCATCTACTAATCAGAATAAATGATACTTTCTGACCCTCACCTGAGCACTATCTCCTCTTCTCGTACGAAGTTGTTTTCCAATTTACCATACCCGACGCTCAGTCCATGTCACTTTTCACATGACAACTGGTCCCTCACCCCCACAGCCTTCGTGGCTTCTATCATCGATCGGTCAATATTTTTATCCCGACCAAATTCTACAATACTTCAGATCTTTGTTGTTCGAATAGTTGCTGTCTGTCAGTCTTGGAAGCCACAAAACTTGCCCCCTCCTAAGTGTGACATGTTTGGCTCCCCCTTTCTCAATCGCGTTATCCACTGATACCACACTTGTTGCTAGTCGACCGATTCATGAGATCAATCTTGATTTGCTTTTATTTGTGCATCATTGCTTAATTTAACTGACGAACGGTTTGTGGCTCATTTGGTGATACGTTTGTCCGTGCATGTGTGTTTATGTGTACATGTATAGATTCTGAACTCTCGTTGTTCCCTTTTTCTCTCCTTTATTGATTGGTCTGGTTTTTGTTTACTGGGTCGATCTTTGGGTACCGGCCTCGATGTTTCGCTGCTTTGTTCGTCCGTGAGTTCTCACCATTGTAGTTGATTTTACGGTCTACTTTTAAGGCTTCCTATAAACGTGTCATTAAGAGCGAAATTTTCACTCTAACGAGTGATCACATTAGTTTTAGTGTACAGCCATCGCCAATCAGTCAGTTGTTCGAAGTCTCTCACTACTCAGTGATGAATATCTATTTTCCTGTCCTCGTGTTCATAGAGTACCACTGTTCCATCGACTTCACGCTAGGCGTGGCCGAATATTCAGTTAACAATCACCTATCAGATTGTCTTGAGAGGAGACGCTACCAGAACAGCAAATGTCTATTGGACTGATGCTTCCCCAATATTCTAATGGTTTGTGGCTTGATTTCCGGTCGCCTATCCAATTCTCCCAAGTTGTATTGGCCAAATTGAGTGTTACTTTTGGTCCATGTAGCTAGCTGTTTGATTAGAACTGAGGACAAAACGAACGTTATGTATAGCTTGCCGGCCTACTTGCGTTTGCATGTGAATGACAGCTCATATGGCACTTCTGTCCACGCTCTTGCCAGTAGGATTTATCGAGTTGTTCTCTGCCACAGTGAGCAGTACATCCGTGCTTCCGATGGCGCTTACTCGCGCACGATGTGTTAGTGATAGTCTTGGTAACTCCCAGTTGGCTTCCTCCATAGTCATTTATCATTGAGCTGTGCTCTAGTTTTGCTTAAATTGGTTGCTGTCAACAGCCAATCACACCTTGCGCATACAGATTGAAGTTGACAGGCAGTAACTGTGTCCCATCTCGAGAGATCAAATAACCTGAGCGATGTGTGTTTGAACGGTTAACTATCATAGCTCTATGGTGCGTACTATGAGGTATTTGTCGCAGTGCTCAACACACCTTCCTCATGAGAACATAGGGTGCAGTTCAACTTCCCACTTGAGACGGATATGCACTACTGATGAGCCCTAAACAAAGCGAAACTGGAGTCTATAGCTGTTTTTGAGGCGTACTACTTGGAAGTTGTGTCAGTATCTGAAGGTATGTGTTTAAATTTTATGATCTCGTAATTGTAAACGGACATTTAAGTGTGGTTATGCACGGTGCATTGATTTGTGTTGCTAATGAACTTTAATCGCCGGTTGTGTAGTGTTCAAGTGTAGGTTATTGTACAGCCCACTTGAATACAAATGTTCTCCACTAGGCTGGTAATGATACCAGAATGAACGAATGCAACATCAAGGTTGTCTGGATCAGAAAAATCACGAGTCAAGTGTTCGACCTCAGGATATGCCCATGGACAGTCGGGATGTTTACCACGCTACTTCAACTTACCAATTTCCGACATGCACAGTTGTAGTTGCGTGTAAGCTATCGAGGCGGGATCAGAGTTGTGACGATGTAATTGGTATGGTGGAGCTAAAACATCCGGTAAAAGACTTGATTGCGTATACAAAGGTAAAAGCAGACTGATACACACAAATTGTGTGTTGTGTTACAAGGTTAGATAATTGAAATTCCCCACAGAATTCATGAAAAACAAAGTTTAAGCGAGTAAACTGTTTTAGCCAAATTCTGTTTGAATAGTACAATCATATAATGTTAAGTGATGATTAGAGGATTATTGATCAACATGTAAGAAAGGGACAATAGGATTGGATAAATGGTTAACGCTACTTCGTTATGGTTAGGAATACAAACGAAATCTATCCTCAGTAGTCAATGTTAATCACGCTGTCAGTGGGATGGGGACAAACTGTTTCACAGGTTTGGTGACGGAAATCTCAGGATTTGAACGAACTGTTTCTCGACGCAAAGTCGGATTGCGACTACCTCGGCTGTCGACAGGATACGATATTTGGCCTTTCACTATAAGTTGGCATAGATTCTTTCTTATCTCTGTGTGTCGAACACAATTGGTCAGACAGGTCGGGATTGATGAATTGTTGTCCCAGAGCGAAGTTAAGTTGGAATTGTTCGCAGATTCTTTCAGATAAACACCTAGTAGTGTGACCTATATATGCTGAACCACGGGTACCGTTAAGTGATCAAGAAATGGGCAACATTATTAAACATGTTATCGTAGCGTGCATAGTGATGCAAAATCTTTACTATATAAAAATCAAATGTTGTTGGTTATTATAAAATGGGAATACACCGCAGGTGAAACTCACGTCCGTCTTTTCCTTCGAAGTGGACAGTTCGAACTATCTCTTGGAATGCTAAAGCTTCTAACAATCTGTCTGCGAGAAAATCCTCAAGTAACCTCATTAAACGAAGCATCGTCCAATAGATTCTGTCAAATTCGTATTTTCACGTTGCCTGAGGAGATACGATTGCGGTGGTATCGATTACTTTCAACACGACAATTACTAAACCTTGTCCCGAGACAATCGGGTAATGTGAACATTGCAAACGAATGTGTCTTGACATTTGAATATGCGTGCCTATTAGAACTACTTGTCTCTGTGATAAATGACGTTGCCCTAAGGAAAAACAGATCGCAGTCTGAATAAGAACGTACACTACAGATGAGCTCTAATGGTTGATTTAGTTACAGACTCTTGTGATGTCTCTCAAAGTGGATCAGACTGACAATTAATGTGAATAACACAGCAATCTTCAGCTGGCACACGTATTGTTTCAGGTACTTTGCGCTCCACAACGATGTTCCTTTCTGTATAGGTAGGCCGAATGAGCAACGAAACACCAGGCTCCTTTCCTCCAGTTTAGCAATTGTGTGTATTGGGCAAATTTTTATCTTAGACAAACGTCTGCAAAAATGTGACATGTTACAGTTGGTCGCAAGTGACGTCAATAAACGAATGAATATCACTCCATTGTTTTAAAGAGGTCCAATCAAAGTTGCTCGTTAATCTGTCCTTCCCCCACATTTGTAAACACCAAAGACTCATGATCCATGACGAATGGGTTTGACCAAAAATCCGTTTGAATTACTTGTTCTACAACATAAAAATGATGTCAACAGAATCTGAAAACAGTATTTATTCTGGTATCTCACATACGCTTTTGGACTACAGTGTTACGAGTTAAGCTTGTTTTTTGGCCGAATGATTTACTGTCATTTTCTTCAACATATTACAGTGAAATAGGATTCCCCAGTTTTCTGATAGTCAGAGCAAAAGAAGTCAGTTTGTTGCACAGCAAGATCTACTCTGAGCCTTCGCCGTTGATAAGATTTCACAATATAACTAGCTATGAAAAACTGACCATCAGAAGTCACTGGAAGACTTTTTACATAAAAGACTATTAGTACCATTGTTACGTGGTTCGATAACTTTTCCACCAACGCTGAAAATTCGGGTCGCCAACCTAAACATTTGACAATCATTGCTGTTACCGAACTTAGTTGAATAACAATTGAATGTTCCATACTCCTTTTTCTCAATGTGTATTAGCCGAACATCCGTTACCTTGCCCGATATCGTTATAAAACCTCTCGATGTTCAAAAAAAGCCCTCAGTGTGTGAACATAGCCATCTGTTGGCAATAAAGCACACCTTCATACACGAATGAGAAAGTTTTGTTTAAGAACCACCAATTTTTTTCTATATAGCTTGACAAGTATGCGGGGGACAGCTGACGCCCGATATGTAGATGTTCGTTTAGACGGTCGTTTACGCATCGATCAGCTTATTTAACAGAATTGAGTCGAATGGCAGATGTGATGTGCTGTGGAGCATTCCATAAACAATCTTCGAAGGGGGGATGTCGGAAAAGTTCATAGGGATGTTTAAGCTGTGATCAATTGTGAGTGACGCCAAATTCATATTACAAAGCGTTTAGTTAAAAAGAGGATTGAATTGCAGATTGTCCCTTTGGATTTAGCATTCCTCGCTGATTTTCAGTCCATAACCATCATCATGTATTGTTTTAGATGAGACCCAATTGTGAAAATCCAGAGCCTCGACTAGATTCAAACCAGCGACAGCAACAGTATGTCCAAAGGTGGCAAGCGCTCTATCAGCTGAGTAAACTACTCATTGGTTATACATCACCTAATGGCTGCAGCTGATTTTTAGCCAATATTGTCTATGCGGTAAGGTCACATCGCACGAGAGCAGAGATACACTGTGTTCTCTACGTCGTGGGCTAGTTGGTTGAAGTGCCCAGCGCTTTGGTGTGTCCGTACAGGATGTGGACACGTGTGCCGGTATACTCACCCGCTCGACAAGCCTGTACAATGAATGGGTGGTATGGTAACCCAATCTGCCAAACCACAGACCTCAAAGCTGATGACAGTGGTGGAATCTGCGTCCTTTGAAGGACCATCAGTTACTATGGATCAAGTAACAGTTGTGACTGGTTAAATATCATCAGGAAACGTCAAAGTACGATGCTGAAACCCGTACTTTATAAAAGAGTTCCGCTGAAGTTAGAGAACAGCTCAGAAGTCTGAAGTCAACGCAATGACAATAGTGAGTAGAAATGAAGAGCAATACCACCACTCATTTGACAGTAAGCAACTATAGCCGAAGTGTTTAGCTGAGTTTACAAGTGTATACAGACAAATAAACTGATAGAGTAACTTGCAGCCCACACTCTGTAATGAGCGAACATACATGCTCTGGACACAAGTGCACTGGTCGAATGTCAACCCACTCGAGAGGGATAAAACAAACTGCTGTCGTTGTTTCCCCAATACCGGTGAATATCGCTCATTCACGCAGTCATTGTACTCGACACAGTTAACGCGCTTAGCGGCCTATTCAAATGTTATGGGCGGATTGATGAGTCACGATTTTGTCTCAAGTAGAACGACAGAATACTGTCGGTTCTGATGTTGCCGACATAATTATTTAACAGTTTTGTACAAGTTAGCAAAAAAGAAAGGACAGTTGTGAATGAACTGATTTGAATTAGAGGCACACAAATCGCCACGATTTAATTACTAAGTAAGTAGAGCAGATATTAACTAAACAGAAATCGAAGT
>JTDE01000709.1:139986-170314 GCA_014338405.1 Paragonimus skrjabini miyazakii
GCTTAGATTGAATTCACACAAACAACATTTACTCCAACAGCTGAGTTAAACTGTTTTGCTCTATTACTCAATGATCTTACCGTTTTTGGTATCTACCAACTTACCAAGGAGGATAAAACTTCCAGACGGAGTTGAATCGATATGATAACGCAGACAACCACCAGGACTGCTACTGACAACAACAGTTGTATTGGTAATGCTAACTCACGATACTTGGCCATAAATCATTTCGATATGACGTTAACATCTATGTATAGGTTAATGCTGAGTAAGCACAGTAATCACAGGTTGTGTTCTGTCAAAAAATAACGTTCTACCCCAACACTGAGTAAAATCCAGCCTAGATTTCCAGAGAAGTACGAACGCACAAAGTGAAATTTATCACCATGTGTATTACCCGGACTGAGTTTACGACAAAAAATGTCCCTCTAGATAAGCCGACCTTGGAAGCTCCTTGGAGAAGATATGTCCGTAAAATTTGCTTGACCTAAAAACTCGTTTATTGTCATGTATCATCTGAGATAGATGTGTAAATATATCAAAATCGTATGGATTGTTTTGCACAGATGACAGCGTCACTTCTGCTGTCGACTGTGCAATGCTGGTTTATTTTTGAAACGTTCTACTGCAAAACATCGCTAGCTGTCGGTTTTAGGTTTCTAATCTAGACTGTGGGAAGCAAAATTCATGTCAACGTCGTTCTTTTCGTTTTCATGCCATACTACTCACCAGTGCCACCAAGTAGTGTATGACTCGCCTCCTCCTTCTAAAGTTTCTTGACTTCTTGCTCATTGACCAGTTCCCCCTTTGGCCAACTGCATCTGCAATTCTGTCCCGGATGGATCTTTAAATACGCCGTACCTGCTTATCAGTTCGATGTCATGTGCTTATTCCTTCTACAATTCCGCTCAACTACTTATCCTGCGTTCTGTCTTGAATGTACAATGAAGTACGATTAACTAGCCATCTGATTAACTTATTCTTTGACCGTATATGCCATCCTCGTAGAATCTGAGAGAATGAAATGAGGAATTGATGCAAAAAAAAAGTTTCTGTTCACCATTTTTCTCGATTCCTTAACGCGTATACAATACTAACTTGTCATTTTTTTTATATCCATGTGACGACCACTTCGTCTTTTGACAATAGCTTTCTCGGTATCAAATCGAAAGTAACCACTTTTTGCAACCTACGAACAAATTCTATGAGAAAGCCGTATGCTGAAGTTTATTTGACGGTCATTCCAGTTGCTGCAGTGTCTTCATGCTGATGCACTAGTACCATATTAGTCGACCACGTGGGTGTCAAATCCTTCAGGAACTGAGTGTGAGCCGTAGTCTGATCAACTTTACAGCTGTCCGATTGTTTTTCGCTGTGTACCCATTGTTGTACCACTGTACCCCCACAGGCCTAGCGTTACAGTTTGCCTAGGTTTTGTTTTCGTTCGGTCACGAGGAAGCGAATTGACGGATCCGGAAGATCAAGAGGTTATAACTTTCCGAAGAATGCAACTGAACATAACAAAAATTGTCAGAAGACTGCGATGAATGCGTCTAGGTGGCATTTGGGAAGGTAAGTGTCATCGTACAAGCATAGTGAGGTGGACCATAAACGAGCCTATCACAGTGAGACAAACGAGGGATATTGTGACTAGATTCTAATGCAACAAGCAGCGAGTCAGGGCGTAAAGCTACATTTAATGTCTTCACGAGAACGTTGTGACTTACATCAAACTGAATCCGACGGTTAATGTAGAATAAAATGATTAATTCCGACTCGCTAACTCAGCGATATGAACGGCATCGCTTGTCACTGAATAAAGTGCGCAATTACCGGATACATCAGTTGTACTCCCTGTTTTATTAAAGGGGGGAAACCCATCTGAAAGGCCTAACATATAAAGGTTTTCCGAAGGAAAAGTGTGTTTCTGCCGATCTACCAATGACAGAGGACTCGGTGGTAATAGTTGAGCCTTTTTGATTTTTGGTTTGAGTGAATTAACCACTTATGATGGTAATCTAGACACTAATTTTTACAATTAGACTCTAGAACATTCTCCGTCACACCACGCCATGACACGGTATTACGACCTTCCAGCAAGGGAAGGCCCCAATCAATACGTTGTACATTAAGGTGGACGTGAATATTTTGTCAAAGACTCAGGGTTCTGAACAGGCTGGTAGGCAGTTGTAATCTCAAGTCCATGAAACATCTCAATAACAGTAAAGCAAAGATTTACAGCTTGACATCCAAGTTGGTAATGAGTTCAAAGCGAACATGAGAAAGTCAGGCTGATGCTTACATCATTCTTTTGTCGAAACCAAAGCTGCGCGAAATACCGAAACGTTTGAACGAAATGTTAGAAAGGCGTATATTTACGGCACAACATGACCACCATTTTTTATACACTCGTGTATATTTCATTATCCATCAAAATTATTCATATGAAATTCGGCATGCACCTTCCGGAAGGCACTTGCTTGTTTATCCTAAGCACATGATTATTGTAGACGTTTAACCAGAAAGATATTTAAAACATCGACTTTCTCTGATCCGGTATATCAATAACAGAAGAACAAGTAACTTTTGTTCTTCTCAGTCAAAAACACAAAACATCGTACTTTTCATTAAGACGACAAGAAGACATAGATTGCGAGAGACAAGCATTTCGTTTATTCTCATCAGGTGATTACATAAAACGTTCAGTTATATAGGTTAAGCGCTTGGCGACAAAACAATGGAATGAACGAATAACACATGGGAGCAATCAAGGTTCACTGCCACTGTAACGAAATTGATTACGTTAGCACCGTTCGCCAACAAAGGGGTGGTGCGTGACGCTTGATCAACAATGCCTCTGAGAATGCCAACAGCCTGGGGTTGCGGTTACGTAATAGAACCATGAACGAAGTGACAGGGTCAACCACATGACCTGTTGCGATTAAGTGTTTTGCGATCGAAGACGCCGGATTTCTGTTCGAGTGTTGGCATACTGACCCGCGTTGACTCATTGTTCGCACTAGCCACTTGGGGATGTGCTCCGCCTTCCTTTGTCGTAAATTTCGGTCCGTTCTGCCAATGTATGAGTCACCGCAACTGCAAGTGAACTGGTAGATAACATGAGAGGCAGAGTTTTCCGAGAAAGAACGATCGGGGCAGTGGAGATTCATCCTACGGGTTGAAAGCAACAGGCGCAATTCCGCTGCGGGATATGCGCGATCAATGGCTGACTTCAACTTTCGACTTACATCGGTGATATTGTGGTCACCTGTGTAAGGAAGGGTGATAAAAACCTGCTTCTTCGCCACTGAATGTGGTTGGGGAGAAGCCATTCGTTCTTTACAATGAATTTCAGTAAATTTGGCCGGATATCCATTCGTCAGCAGAACACTTTTCAAGAGCTCTTCTTCAGCCTTTAGATGATCGGCTGTGCATATTTTTCTTGCTCGGTGGAAAATGGTTCGCACCAGACTACTTTTGTAAGCCACGGGTGCAAATGAAGAGAATTGTAGGTACTGACCACTCCATGTTGCTTTTCGATAAACAGACCTATGTGTACTGTATAAACGCCTAGAAATAAAGACATCTAAGAACGGTAGTGAGTTATCTAGCTCTTATTCATGAGTGACACGGAGATTTCGATGGGTGGAATTAAACTGATTTAGTAGGGTGATAAAATGATCACAATCGATGAATAGTAGAATATCATCGACATACCGTTTATAAAACAAAAACGGTCAATATAATCCGATAGTCCATCTTCGACCATTCCAGGAAAAATATCAGCCAATTTTGGGCGCAATGGTCTGCCCATTGCTACACCATCAACTTGCTTATAGGCACATCCATCGAACTCATGCCGAATGTTTTCCGTATGCATAAGGTAGTCGACAGGAATGGGTAAAGAAATATTATGAATCAAGATAAAATTACATGAATAATCAACTGTTTCATGTAATGGAACGTTTGTGAATAGTGAGTCAACGTCAACTGAGTAAATCTTTTGTGTGGAACTCACCGAGATGTTCTCCAAAGTATCACATAACTCAAAAATTTCCTTCAAAGAATGGCAGCTGAGGGTTTTGCGGATGGGGAACGCCATCAGTTTCAAGACAAATCAACTGCCTGAGTCGACAGTTTATGCACAGTCACACAGGGATTGAATGGAACTGCTTCGAGGAAAGCTAGCAAGTTAGGATGTCGATCTAGTGAGTTCTGTGAAACACGGTTCACATCAAACTTTGTTTGTGGATAAAGCGCAAAATATGAACACGGACCGCTTTAGGTGGCCTTGCGGCTTCCTGATTGCTGAAAAGAACCTTCATACAGTTTTGGTGAGTAAAGTGCCTAAAGGCGTCAAATTATCGTTTGCTTACGCTTAATAAAAAACGACGGGGTTATGGTAGACAGAATTCAAAAGGCTTAACAATTTGATAAACATTTTAATTGCGATAATTTTGTCTACATGATAATTTTCACTCTTGACATGGAAGTTATTTTTCGGAGGAAACTTCTGAGTCACGTACGAAACGTGACGGTTTACAAGTTGTTCCAGCTTGATCCCAAACACAGTTCAACGAAAATGCGTTATAACGGTAAATAGCAAACTATAATCTTAATCCTGCCTATTGGGACTGGCAGCAACTATAATATCAGGTAGTTGCACCGCACTCATTCTTATAACTGTAGCCGCTAGCATTCGATCCGATTTATTTATTCATCAAAATGGTGTTGTTAGTTATTCTGTCCATATGTTGTTTTCGTATGTTTTTTTAAAACGTTCTGATCACATTTTATGCCAAGATTTATCGATCCAATAGTAGAATTAAATTAACAGACTACTTTTAGCTCACTGGTCAAAATGACTAGTGTGGTTGTTTTCGATGTAAACATTTTCTAATGAAGTCAGTCGCAAACCATACAATCTGGTGCAGTGAACTTTGTTCATGCCAAACAGAACATTATAATAGAGAAGCTATCCAAATGAAATTAATCCGTGGTGTCGGTAAGTGGTTTTCGAACACATAATTCTATCAGTAACCACAACGAAAAATCCACATGTAACAGAAAATCAACCGGAAGAGAAGTCATTTGAAATTTCTGGGAAATTAGGCACTGGAACATTTATTGTCATTTGCAGTCGGTTGTTCACATTCGAAAATTGTCGTGGTATTATTTCACGGATGAGTCTGCCAGTCGTTCAAATGTCGATTTTTGTGAACGGAAGAATAACATGCCAAGATATCGATTATGAAATGTCAATTATATATCGTTTATTTTTAAGACTAATATACATATCTTCGTTCAAAGAAAGAACAAACGGTGATACCAGAGTTAAGCAACAGAGATATAGAAATGTTGAATGTGAAAACAAGCTGTCTGTCAAATGTGAGACGTTGCATGGTTTGCGACATTGAACAGTTGACAATTCCTCCCACAAGAATAGCAGACGTTAATGAGCCAGTCATCAAATGAAAAGTTATATGTGGCGTATATACTGAACCGTTTTAGAATGTAAAATAAAATACATCAAAAAATAATGAAAAGAAAATAGGCGAACGATCAGTCTCACAAAATCAAAAAGCTCTTCAGTGCACGAGATTGCTATCACAGTCAAGGCTCACGCATCGGGACAGAAAAATGTCCTTCATAGTGAGACAACTGTCAGAGAGGTGGCAACAGTTAACGCCAGGTTCCCCACATAAATGCGTCGTAGGTTTTTGGGAACCTAGAACAGTCGGTAGACATAAATACGTGACTGCGTAGGAGAGCAGCCCCAGTCGAAGAATAGCGTTACTCGATGAAGGAAATATAATACCGCGGAAAGAGATGATCACAGGTGAGTGAGAAACATAGTTCACATCACAGCCCAAAGTATGGAGGACCGATTGAATGGCAGCATTATGAGAGTCGGTCCCGTACTTCGCAATCTTGTCTGTCCAGACAAATTGGCTTCGGTAATCATCCACTATACTAACGTCAAGCACCACAGCATCGTCGTCACGAACCACGATGACATCGGGTTTGATAAACGAGCTCGTGGTTGGTACTCGCAACTCCTCGAAGACTGTATAGCCCAATTTGCGCAGTCGCTTCGCCAAATCTTTAGCCACACGGTTGTGTCGGGCACAACGCACGTCATGGGTGATCCAGCATGACTGTAGAATATGAGCAAGGCTTTCCAGTTGACCGCAATTGCCACGGCAGAGAACTGAGTGGTCACTTCGGCCACCTCGTGAATTTCGGACTTTATTCCGCAACAGACCGCATCTGAGCTGGGTAGCACGAATAACGATTCTGGGGAAGATGAGATCTGGGTTAAACAGCCAACGATTCGAGAGTGGAGAGCGTGACACTTCCTGAAGACCGTGGCCATCAAGCGAATGATGGAGTTTATCCATCCATGTCACGTGGGCTTCCTCTTTGTTCGTCACCACTACACCCTGAATGCGTACTGGGATGTTCATTTCCCTCAAGATAGGGCCAAACGAATTATCTTTGACCACATTCTGCAGAACTGGACACTGACTGAACAGAAGTTTATCCACTCGAGATTTACGCGAGATTGGAATAGTGGTAAACAAACTTGGGATGCCCAAATCGCCTAAACGAATTGGGGCGTGGATGTAGCTGATTGGTGTGTTTAGTGTGTACTACTGGTTTTACCATGACAAATTCGCAACTTTTACGAGAAGACTGTACGGCGATTCCGTTTTTTAACGGCTTGACTGGACAGATCGTACACAATGAGGCTGGGTCTGTGATATCTCATATGTCGCCCACAACCCTGGTTAATATTTCGGGTCGATTACTGATAGTCGTTCGGATTACTTGTTTGCGTTTGTATTCTGTTACAACGAATGACTTCCAAAAATGTGGGCAACTGTAACCCAGTTTGTGTTGTTTTGTGTCGTGCATCTAACTTCCATACGAAATCTCAACTTTTTGCTATGAACTAAACGACGCGATGGAAAATATTTCCAGTTGTTACAAAACCGCATTCTTCCATTAAGAATTGCTGTATGGAAAGTCGTTCAAACGAGGAGAAGTCTCACGAACCAAAGAGTTATTATTATAGAGTTGCAGACAAACAACTTGAACTTGTGGTACCTAGTATGTATTTCACATTTGGAAATCGTGCACCATGTAGTGTACAGAATTCAGCAAGCAGTGAAGGGCGGATGATCCTTGAAGGGTTTCACTGTTGGTTGAAGGGTTTCAAGAGAAAAATGAACTATCATTATCCTAACTAATTCAATCGTTTGCGCTCATTCCCGAAGTTTCCGGTAATACATAAGCATGCGTCGGAAGTCAAAAACAAGAAGACAAGTGAATTCGGAAGTAAGCTTCATTTAGTGATTTACTCGATGTAAAACAAATCAGACTCCAAGAGAACCGATTAAACCGCCATGAAACCAAATGTGAAAGAGTCTATAGTACAACCTCACGGCATAAGCCAAAAAGCCGAACGTCAGTAGATCAGCTCTGCGACTTCAGGTGCAAGTCAGCTATTGAGGTGGTTGAATAACATTTCGATTTGTGACGCGTGAACTTTCTTTGTATAGGAGAATATAGCAAACAGTAAGCAAAATAATATATGGTTGCGGCAACTCCTCTGGTATACTAACATTAGCGTTTGTGATTTATAGGAAATTTACAGTCATAAGTTAGCGGTGATAAGCAAAATGATGCTAGGAAAACAACTAGAGATTCGTGAGGATTTTGAGATTTTGGATCCGCCAAGGATGATCTTACTATAGGATAACAGAAGAGTTTTATACGCATGGTCAACTGTATCTTTCACATAAGTGCAGATCGCAATAAACAAGTATGTTTTTACTTATGAGTAGTAGAGGATTCCGGTTTTTCAGAGAGATTGTACACCACCTACAAATGATCGCAGCTGTCGCGTTCCAATAGACGTTGCAGTCGGCCCCTTTCGAATACCGCTCGACTAGTTAATGATTTCTGTGAATTAAACTGGAGAGAAGTCCTAGTCGATGGGTCATCGATTGGAGTTAACAGGACAATAACTGTGTCTCCTATCGAGACGATAAAGCAACCTGATCACTACTCACAGGCGAAAGTGGTTGAGCGTTCACATATGATAATCCGGTCGTGCCTAATGTGAGGTCAATGGTGCAGTGGTCAACACGGTTGCCTGACAAAAAGCGTGGTCGGAGTTCTAGTCTCGGCTATGGTAAGGATATGCACTACTGACGAGCTCTAATGAGAGCGGAACACGGGTCGTTTTTATTTTCGAGATGGGCCTACTGGAAATTGTTTTTGTTGTTGAATGCAGTATCCGAGGCGCAGCATTTTGGTGTTGAAACCATAAGGAGGTTCAAAGCAATAGATAGAAATTTTTTTAATCATGGAATGGATCAAGGGTTCAAGACCCAGTTACACTAACCAATTCTTTTTACGTAGCTTGATAGTGTAAAATCCAGTTATCGCTTTGTACAGTGAATGGAAACTAATTCTTCGTGTTGCAAAAGTTGACAACTTCACGTTTCATTTGACTGTTATCAAACACATTGATGAAAAGATATGATTGTAGATGCGCTTATTGCATTAACAGGCGGTCTGCAAACTTAAGCATTCATTGAGTCCGGTAGAGGTTGAAAGCAGGCTAAGGTTTACACGAAAATGTCTTGTAACCGAGCACATCACAGGATAGAAACACTACAATAAATAGTAAAGCAGTCCCCAAAATCTGTAAAACAACTCAAGACACAACAATTACAAACTGGTGAATCAGCTGTCCGTAGTCCCACTTCTTTGATTGCCAAATGCCTCATGAGAATAGGCCACTAAATTGACTCACTTAGCCTGTCCAAATGGGAAACCGAAGTTATTCGCCTCTAGTAAAGCTATATTAATCCGAGGTTTATACTCAAAAGTGATTGAAGTAATCCATTTGATTACCGCAATGGGATTGTATATGCCCACTCTCTGTCTCTCTCTGTTTGTTGTATACGACCTGTATGTCTTATGTTTGTGATTTATGAGAGTACACGTAATGTTTGTATATCACGACATACCTTTTCTCTGTGTTGTTATAAAATTCTGAAAGAGAATTCAGTGTCTCAACTAAAATTACGTTAAGTTAAAAGTGATGTTGAAATGGAAAGCATTGTGTAAACAAAAGAAATACGCGCTATCAATGTTACAAACCAAGGCAATCATTCGAACCAGGTTCCTGACAAACAGATCACGTGTGTACTACCGAGAATCAGTGATACATCCACACACACGCACTTACCTTGCCGAATGACCGACCGAACAGAGGCTACTAAGATGTCGTGATTGAAATTTTGTGAAATAACTAGGTGGGTCGTCCTATTTTAGTTGTTTATCAATCACGTGAGCACGTGCTCAACCATTGTCAAAGCATAACAGGCGCAGAAGTTGCCGTGAAATTTGTGATGGCAATAATTCTCATTTCACCATTATGTACGTTAGGTTTGTCAATGGTGTTTCACAGTCCACGATTTGCATGCAGTCGTTATTTTGATTATCTGTTTCTCACATTTTTGTGTATTTATTTTACGATTTCATAAACAACGGTGTGAGTCAGGTTCGACCAAAAGTTATGTTTACGGCCTGTGCAAAAATTAGACACGCGCTTATTTTGTGCCTCTATTAAATCCGGTTCGATAGACACTTGCAGTTTTTCATCCATCTGTTCCTCAAATCATCATTGGCCATTTACACTGTCTGATGTCTTGGTTTTACAACATGAGGAAGAAACGTGAACAATGATCGTTCAGTTTTATGGAATAAATAAAAGTCCATAATTTGCTAGACAAGTAGATTTGCAGTTTGCAAACTCATTCATTCATTCAATAACAAATGAAAACGATTGTTGTAAGTAGAGATGGAACCACAAACCAACAAACTATTCATATTATTATACATTCAAGTATTTAGTAAGATCTAGAGAAATGTATTACGAGTTTATTAAAATTCTGGACAGATAAGGAAACACGCAAAAAATTGTACATTTGAATGCAAATACATGCAAAACAATGTCATCGGCATATGTGAAAGGTACAGTGTTTTTGTGAAGTACACTTTATTTTCGTAAGCTATGGATAGAAGTATCTCCTTAGGTACCTTAGATTGAGCTATCATCAGCGATGAGATGCTAAATCGTATGTAATATATTCCGTTGATAAAGCGAACGTGTTACACGCTGGCTATAATATCCCTGTAACAATTGAAGCAGTGTTGTTCGGTAAACAAGGCTAGCGTCAACGGTCATTGTCAAAAAAACATAATGTAGAGGAGTAGTAATGATCTGTTGGATAGAAATTTCATGAAATAAAATTTTCTGAAACATTTTCAACGTTATGGAAGGGAATCACACTGATTTCACTTTTAAGACAACTATTTTAAGAGTTAAATTTAACTGTGCAGCCCCCTGGCATTCGATAACTGTTGTGAGCGAACACAACGCTAAGTCAATAAAATAGCCAACTTTGTCGGCGTAGTGCTCAAAGATGACTGAGAATAGACCATCTAGCTCAATAGCTCCACCGTTTCTTATCTCAGTAAAGTCAACGGTGAGTTCTTCAGCAATGATTGTATGACAACCTGGAAGAGTCCAACTAGAAGGACCTTTTGTCCGTCGTTGAAGTTGAATTCCTCTTCGGTCGAGGCCGCATTGTTGTGCTAGAATGTGAACGGCGGTTCGCATATGTTAGTAGACTCTGACCTGATACGAAAAGGGCACCCTGTTACTTTTGTCAGTGTCTCGGTACCGATCGATTAAAAGAGCCATGCTGAATACCGTACATTCAATCAGACACAATTTCACTAGACTCAGGTTGAAATGTCTGTTGTTAAGAACCGGAATTTGTCAATCAGTTGGAAAGTGGAAAGCAGACCGATGAATTGCGAGTTTACTTCTGAAAGTCGAATGAAGTGTAGGTTTATGGAGACTCAGGCGGGATCTGTTCAACAATGGCATAGACATTCTCATAGCTCATTGTGATGGCAATGCGTCCGCGAGTGAAATGACACCTAGTCAGATGGAAGGAGTAGGCTTATCCTTCTCAGTCAGCGATTTAGCTACGAAAAATTTGTCAGGTTTGAATGATGTGTTGCTTCTAGATAGTACTAACGTGATCGATCGGTACAAATCAGTAAGAAAGTTTAGGTCGTTTACAGCGAAAAGTTTGACTGTTTCAGAGCGAATGCTTACTAATTGTGTTGTTCACTTCTATCCAGCTGCGTACAGTATTGGGAAATGATGTCCAGACAAACGAAGTGTTGACAGATACGGCGACGTTTAACGTACATCAATCAATCAAAGAATGCGCATTATGCAACAAAGATCACTTAGTCTGTCGATAACGCGAAGTGAGTGTATGTGTTTAAATGCGTAATGAATCGACGTTGAGAGCCCTGTCAGCGTTCATATCAAGTCCGTGCAGGATAACCGATATAAACTGTCCCCGATCAACGGAATTATTCTGAGCTGAGCAAAATGGTGTTCAATAAGCGGGTACTGAAAAATTAGCAATAATACCAACTTGATTCATTTAGTTTGGTTGAGTGAGTAGATGTTTTGTGTATGCACACGTAACAGTTAATCGAATTAAGAGTTGTGAGTTGACTAATCGATCTCAAATGACTGTGCCCACAATTTGTCCGACAGTCTATTTATGACGTTATGACAATTTGCATAAGAGTAGAGCAGTCAGTACTCATCAGTGGTATGACACGAAGAGCTAGCGAATCTACTGTACCTACCTTAAACTGACCGTGATTTGATTTTAAAAACTCACTGAAAAATTGCGGTCCTATTTTATGCAGTGAGTGTTAAACTAAAATATGACGGGAGGACTGGAATAGTTGCAGTAGGTGTGTTGTACAAAACCCTTCTTCGTCCACCGTTTGCACACAGGGGATGGTGTTCAGTTGTTTCACTTTGCTGTTTCCCATAATTCTCAGTTACGTGTCAGCAACTGTGTCACTTATCAGACAGGCATTGCACGCGCAGCACACCTAGGCAGATATGTATATATCACAAAATGACACGGTGACTCTAGTCGTTATTCTCCCCTAAGCAATGACGATGAGAACTATGCGGGGGGGAAATTCAGAGGCGCTATGGAAACAATCTAACGGATAAACTGGACAAATTTTTTGATAAACAATTACTTCATTCATGAACCTCATGAAGTGGTGGGTGTCCGTATAAAGACTGTATTCAATGAGGAAGTTGGGATCTTCAAGTCGTGTGAACCGGCATCTTGATGAAACTGTTTTTTTAGTACACTGAATCGTTAATGAATGGTCTGAAACAAATAGAAAAGAATAACTCGCAAGCAGAAGATGATAGAAACGACGAACTTCAGGAGACATTGGAAATTTGTAATTGTGTATATGTATTGTGTAGAAAGCGTAAATGAACAAACTGGTTTTCCACTATTGGTGTGGAGTGGGGGGGGGGCTAAGTCAGCCGTGAAGTATAGTGTTTACATTCTTTGTGCATTTATAGACATCCCATAAACTTTTAGCAATAAACAACTTTGCAGATCAAGCGTCCAAACAATGCGATAGCTTAGGAGTCAATTTAATCATACGCACATCATCAGTAGTCTGAATAACTATAAAACGATCTTCGTTTAGACTGTTACAAGGAAATGATCGATTACGAAGACAAGCGGATAGATTGGTGGAGGTTTTAGATTTCACTGGTTCGAAGTCAAATAAAGCTCCATTCTATGCTGTATGGAACTGAAACAGATAACATAAACACTAAGTAGGTTAATTTGGTTTATAGCGAACTAGATATCACTGTGATGGATAAGTTTTGAACAGCAGGGTTTTTGCAGATTTCGTGCATGTACGCAAATACTTTCATAAAATCATACAAACACACTCATGTAATACCACCAACGTTAAAGAGAGGAAACACAGACCTCGTTAAGTTTTTATATTTCGTTACAAGAAGGTTCATAAAGACATCAAATGAACAATATAGCCACTGCAAAGAAACCTGAAGGGACTTCGACCTTGTAGCTAACTTTCCTGGAGATGACAGAGATTTATGGTACTACACAGAGAATGTCATATGTCCTAGTTTAATAAAAAATGATGGTGCTAAGTTCATGACCAAGTTGTTGTCTGTTAACCTTACACCTTTGTGTCACAAACCAGTTGTTGCCAGTCTCTACGGGCAACAATGGCGGTGATAAAAACTCTGAAGTCATGCGGAAAGTATGGCCCATCGATTGTGCGTCTGGGGTTGTTTGTATCAAGTGGTGATAAACTGTGGCTATTCTCACTCCGTGTTTTCACTGAACGCTGTCTGATTGGCGCGAAAAATGATGATCCAATGCTACACGTACGTTTACGTTCTCGTTATAGGCATTGTAAACTTTCAGGATATAAAGTAAACTTGATTACATGCTAATTTTATGTTTTCCAGAAACTATATTTATGGAAATAGCATAACTTTTATAGCCAATTTTACTAGTCTAACCTTCTGTTAACACGAGTGATCTTCATGAATGTTATAATCGAAACCTATTCTACCTTGCCACTAGTAAGATTGAGTTAGTAACATATTTGATCCGAACTATTAGGAGTAGCTGAATTTCGAGGCAATGAAAGTGAATCAGAGCGCCTTGTTTCGTCCATTTCATCAAACTATTCAGACTTACTTGTATTGCAGATTATTGCTTCTTCTAGAAATTAGTCCATTTCACACCAAACACGTTTGATCGCATTTTTAATGTTTAGATTTGCTTTCTAGCTTGTCACTTTAGATCGGTATCGTTGGACTGATGCCTCAATCTTGTTTGAGTGCACCGGTAGCCGATGCCATTGCTACTACTGGTATTTAATATCCGATCCATGTTTTAGTAAGACAACTGTGTTGGTCAATGCGCTCGTACTCCTGGACCGTCATTCAATGTTGACACAGCACTTAATCGGTCTTTTCTCAAGATGGAAAAATTTAGCATTGCGTACTAGTGAATGCAGTCTGAACACTTAAATATGATAGGTCAGTCATGACTAATGTGCGTCGCCGTCAGCAACGTCCTTTCATGTAATTTTAACTCGGAGTACAAATCCAGATATTGACAAATATATGAGTAACTGACGAGTTCTAACGAGAGATAAACACTAGTCCAGTGCTCTGTTTTGAAGACGACGGGCTGAGTAATCAAACTGAATGCAAGGCTGAGATCATAAGTGAGTATGATTCAATTTACATGTACAGACTCGCCGGCTACCTATAAACTGACTCAATTTAATTGGACTGCCTTCTCATTTATTTGTCAGAATTCAGCGCTACAGGAACTGTCTTTCGTCATCTATTCTAATCTGTGCTCAATAACGAGCATAGTGTACAAGTCAAACTTACTGAAATTTCTACTGCTGTCATAATTACTGCAGAATACGGTGTTTTTTTAACCACGAAAAAACTTTATAGCGTGATCGGGTTGGGTTTATACTTATCTTGTTCAGACAAGGCTACGGAAATATACCGTCAGTAGTGAGACCAAGTGCATCCAGTCGACGGATAAATCGGATTCATTCAAGGCGATAACACAGTTGTTCACGATCAGGTCAGTCATTCATAGCAAAAGAGTAAGTCAGATAACTTGTTCTGTTAATCATTTTGAGAAACTCACTTTTTATGAATATTCTATCTGTGCTGGGACACATCATCACAATATGAAAACCGTCCTTAGTTATAAAAGAAAACGAGTTTCTTAGACAAACGGGATTAGTCCGTATGTGGAATTCAAGAAGAACTCTCATCATTTCGCTCGATACCACATATTGTTCAGTGAGATATTTGTACAGGGGTACAAGAAACGGACATTCGGTTACAAGTCCTTTTACTGCATTGACTCTAGTTCAGTCACACTCTACGGATGCCTCAGCCGTTTGACAAAAGTACGAACTGGACGAACAGTATACTAGCATGGAGAAATGAAGAGATTGGTTAGGACGGTTTTGTAGGTGTAGATCGTATTCTTCCAGAGTGTAGCGCGTAGTCTGTGGTTGGAAATCAAAGGGAGTTTAACAGCTGATCAGGTTCCTTGATGTCACAACTTAGTTGTCTATGAAATGAGTACAATTAATTAGGCGAAGTAATGAGACCGCAACTCTGTTTAGTTATTGTGTAGGTGTAATCGAGACGAACAGCCGCACTATACTACTCACTCTAATAATACTCAGTAGCCAGACAGTAGCATATATCTCAGTATAGAAGTAATCGGGGGGGGGGGGAATACAAGAAGAAATAAGAGAGTGCAGTTTGGCATGAAATGGTACTTCCCGTACATGAACTTGGCATTGGCGACCGCAACAGGGGTGACGTTCTTGAATCAATTATATATGACAATGAGTGTATTTGTGTGTTGTGGTGATGAACCGTATAGCCCCTGAACTGTCTAAAAATAAGGTCATTTTGCGGCAAATAAAAACTATCACCGATGCGACAAGCATTAATGAACGTAAACTTACAATTCACATAAGAAACAATAAGGATGTTAAATATAAGTTTAAAAAAATGGATGAAATAACAACAGTTTCACAACACAAATAAGAAAGTTTGTTGACAAATTGGTTGTTATCTCAATTAGCCAAACAATGACAATGTAGCAATATCGGTTAAGATACCGAACATAAAAAACAGAGGAGAGATAGACTCATAAAGCATGACTAAAAATGTGGGACAGGCTACAACTTGACCTTGAGCAACTACAAGATTCAACAGCTTGCCATCAGACAATTTCAACGTATTTCAGCAAACCGATAACATGTTAACAACTAACCACATCAAGCCACAAAATACTAACACCGACCCTCAAAAACCAGCATGGCTATTTTGGACCGTCTAAAGGGATCAGTGGAGTTCATGACATTCAAACCGATTCGGTCAACTGGAATCGAAATACAGAAAATATGTGAACTATATGAGGCTCACAAGGGGACTGGTGATTGTGTCCAGTTCTTGATATGTAAGATTCTCCAGACCATTTACTGGCACAGTGGCTCGCAGACTTGCCAGGACTCTTGAGGATGGCCACAGCAGTGCTTTCGCTCAAGGATATGTTTGAATTCATAAACTTTATTCTCTCGTTAAGTGCGCAAGGCCAGGTGCTGTTTTCCGTTGATATGTACCGGATTTTCGCAAACGTATCACTTGTTAAACCCGTCCACTTTTAGTCTACGACATGCAAAACGGATCTCAGCAGCACACAATCACAACCATTTGTCCGCCAGTTTTACTGTATATCACAAATATACATATTACATATGTATGTCAGCAGTCTTAATAGGAGGACGGATATTTTCCCAGAAGTTGTGCATCTGCAAACTGATTGTCAGGTCTATCTGCAGAAGAAAGGCACATCAATTGACTCACTTAGATCGGGAATGCTTGCGGATGTTGTCATGTAACAGTGTGAATATGGAGCCCTTCATAGGTTTACATTTAAATTGTGGCTTCAGTTTGTGGATGGCACATTTTCTGTTTTACCTAGCACCCTACCTGATCATTTCCGCAGTTGTCTAAATACCACAGTCGATGGATTAACCGTCACACGTGAAGATTTGTCGGTTATAAGAAGATCTGAAGGCAAGCTTGAAACAGCTGTCTATCGTTAGCTGACAGCTGACGTCCTTCTCACGTGCGGCAGCAACTTTTCAACCTGATAACCTTAAGGCTGTTTGCGAACGTTGCCTTGACGTGTAGATATGAACTGTAGTTCATCCGAACTCAGAAGACAAGAACAAGAACGTATGTTCAAACGGTTCACTTCCAACTGGAACTCCATTAGTCCCATGAAGGTATCTATCAGAGGGTCCACATGGACCGAACGCAGAATAGAACGAGAGGGACAGTGTCATATATTCACGACATCTTCGAAGCAGCTCAAAGGATAATCTAATCACATTCCGTTCAGCTTTAGTAAAGGCCAAGAATCGTGTAACATCAGATGAATAATCTAGACTGGTCAGCCCGATTCTATGTCTTGGATCAGGCCAGCAATAAGTACACAAGACCGGCAATTAACTGCGTATGTGCATACACGCACACGACCTGAATTTGGGACGGCTTATATTATATTATTATATTATATTCACGGGATTCTTTCGACAGATACATGGATACAGACAGTCAATATGTCGGCATCGTCGGGCTGAAACAAAAACAGGCGAACAAAGTGACTGGCAGAACATTCTCAGTCCGACATTTGAAATTTCACAACAAATCGTTCACTGCTGAATATTTGCCTCCTCCATTTATTTTAATTAAATATATAAGTGCATCTTGGTGTTATGGTCTGGTTTGCGGACCTTGTTGTTCCTGTAGGGCTTTGGTTCTTCTGGGTTCTATCATGTCAGATAGACTGAACACAAGCAGTCAGACAGAAAGCAGTCCTACTTATGGCCGATGATGCTAACGTATTGTGTATGCCGGGTTGTAAGTTTTATCGGCGGATTTGCAATCTACATGTTTGTCAAGTTTTCTTGCATCGTTTCATTCGGCCGTCATTATCACTATCTTACTCGGTGAATAATCAGCGTGAGTAGGTGTCCGCACATCTAGACAAATTACTGAGCTAAACTGGACGGTGTGATGATCACACTGACAGTGGCACTGATACTAAACAGGTTAGTAGGTAGAGGGTAGAAAAACTTTATTCATTATTCCCGCAGGTTGAGGGTCTAGAACAGACTTGCTCCAGAAAAATAGCATTCGTTTAGTTCACTACCTTCCGCCCGCTGCTTTGTGGTACAGTCTTTTGAGGCAAAGACTTTGGTTGAGAGCCGTAGTCATTCGATTATCTAGGTCTTGACTTCTTTGTAGTACCTAAAATCTACATCAGCAATGGCAATACACTATATCGCAAACGAGATGCTGCATGGGCCGTACAACATGATGACCTTGGTCGCCCTATCTGCTGCTTCCTGTAAAATGGAGAGGTGAAAATATGCTACTGCCAAACCATCCACCATCAGCCATCCAAAATGAGTCTTAAGGCAGAGACCACAGACAAATCTCAGTATCACCAAGCCCAATCTGGGAGAATCCCAGGGATATAATGCGCTGTCCATCGGGATAGGTAACGTAAGCTAGCTGCTGGATCAATGCAAAACCACAAGACAGCCGGAACGTCGCATTGCACTGACTGTCATGGGACTTCACAAGCTTGAATGAGACAATGTTTACAGATCAAAGTAAGCTCCGAGAATTATGTACTTGGTACATCTTCCACTGGATGGGATACCCGCAGACGGTGCTCAGGAGTATGGTGTCTGTTTCGCAGTCAGTGTTTTAATGGTAGACGAACCGCACGGTATCAGCCTTCGATTCCTGTCTATGCACCTGCTGCTACATTTCTTGGCGTTTGTGGTCCAAATGTGTGTCACACCGATGACAAAAAAGACAAGCTCTTGATCATTTAATGCTCGGAATTAAGGACTTAGAATATGCCACATAATCGTACTTGAATTGAAACCCCTTGCAAGTAATAAGAAGACCTCGCATTGGTTGCAGTAAGCAGTTGCTATTCAGGAAACATTTATAAACGTACATCAGTACTCAAAAAACCATGATCTGTCCTTGGCTGAATCTAACGGCACATGCGTAGTCACAAACTGCAAGCTGGCTGGTGTAACACAGAACAAATATCCTGGACAATAACGGAAGATGTAACACTGAATGTGTTCGTCCAATCCTGATGTGATATCCTAATGCGGAGTTTGGACTGGCCCTCTGCTGTATATTCTATTATGTCGCGGTTTGGATGGGTGGTGAATTGAGCAAATTTTCACCACAGACTAGTTGTTCGTTCCAATCTGCTCAACATCTGTGAATGGCCGACCGTTTGTTGCGGATAATTTTAATGTGTGAGTTGGGAGTGTCACAGCAGGCTGGCCAGAAATCCTCGGCCCCCTCGGCATTGATGCAATCAACAAGAACAGTGATCGTCTGTTCCACATGTGTGCTACTGACGAGTTGGATGTCATAAACATCCGATTCCAGCTGGATGCGAACAACATAACGACTTGGAATTGCCCAAAAATCGGTCACCATCGTTTACTTGATTACGTGATTGTACGGCAGCGGAACATCTGTGAAGTGCGTATCACGCGAGTGATGCGCGGCGCCGAATGTAGCACAGATCATAGACTGGTTAGGACTAAATTATTTATCCATGTACGCAAGTCTGTCTATTGTAGATCTTCCGGACAACAGCAGAAACTGGATGTCAAACGATTGCAGAATTCAAAGACAGAGACTGTATTCCAGTGTGGCAGCATTCCAAGTAACAGATTACAGCAGCAGCCATCGAGACCATCGGTATCGATCATCAGGAACGAGTGTACCGATTTGGCGACCACCACACAGTTATCTCTAATTGAATGTGAGAAAAGAATGAGGCGTCTTTTGTTCCCTAATGGACACAGATACCGAAGACAAAAATCCCGTGTTCCGGAATGTTTACCGTCATCTCGTCGAATGCAGAGAACTGTCGTACTACAGCGAAAATGATAGGCTGCAAGTGAAGATAGATAACCGGAAGAAATGCTGAATAACGGCGAACTAGACTTCGGACCTGCTTCGCTTCAGCTGGTTTACTCTCTCTAGGAGCAGGAAATAATGCTACAAGCTTTCAAGGATGCCTTTGTTGTACCTTTGATTGAAGGTTAGGATAGCAAGGAATGCATCGACAGTTATTGGGGCATCAGTTTACTGGAAAGGTATTGGTAAGAATCCTGCTAAACCGACTGAACGCGGACATTTTGAGGGTAATTGTTCCCGAGGAGTAGTATGGATATCGGATGAGTCGCAGTACAACCAATATAGTGTTCGTCGCTCGACAGATCCAGCAGAAGTGTTGTGAAAGCAACCAGCTGCTGTATGCCCTGTTTGTGGATTTCATCAAGGCGTCTGATTCAGTAGGCCATGAGGCGTTGCGGACGGTGCTTTGTAACTGAATGTTTTATGTATTCGACTGATGAGAATAAACGAAATGCTTGCATCTCGCAATGTATGTCTTCTTGCCGTCTTAATGAAGGTACTTTGTAAGTTTAGATGTCTAGGTACACGCGGTAATTCAATTATGATGTTGCATATGAGCAAGAAGGAGAAGATGTAACCGTGTGGATCGACTTCTGACAATTTTGGCATTGTCATTGGAGTGAAGCGGGGATGTGTCCTAGCCCCAACTCCATTCATCTTATATATGAAAGCAATGCCTACCGCTGCTCTTCAGAACTTTGGGGTAGATGTGGAATTCAAATACCGTACGGATGGCCGCTTACTGAATATTCGACGTTTTGACACCCCAAGTCGGTCAAGCAATTCTACAATGCACATTCTGTTGTTTGCAGGTAATAGTGCACTGTGTGCACATAATAAAGATGAATTTCAACGACTGGCCACGACTTCCAGGATTGCGGCACCGAAATTCGGTTCGGACGCCAGCAAAGTTAAAGCATTTTCTTTCTTTCAGCCTTCTCCGGGATGAGACGCTGTGCATGCCTCTGGAATCCGCATCAATGGAGGTATTGTGGATAGCTACACAAACCTCTGTTAATTGGGTAACAATCTGTCCGCAGATCTGCCTGTGAGTCTCGAGTTGCGAGCTCGTGTCATGAAAGCCAACGCTGCTCTAAGACGCTGTGGAAAACAAATCTGGAAGAACCACAGCCTGGGAATAAACAATAATCTGCTTATCTACCACTCAATTCTGTTGTCCGTGTGGTTGTACGGGAGTGAAACTTGAACTTTCTATCAAAAGAATGTGTTATTTAGGCCGCTTTCAAGTGTACCCTGGGTACTTTGTGATCGGACATGATTTTCAACACTAAGGCACTTCGGAAAGCAAACGGGGACTAGGTGTGAAATCATGCTGATGCTCAGTCATTTTGGTTTGCTAGAACAGGTTTGTGGGATGGTCGACAGCTTTATTCCGAAGCATCTGCTGTACGGCTATCTAAAAACAAGCAAGCTAAATCCAGGTGGTCAAAAACGGAGATACTGTGATGTTATCGAAATAATTCTTTCGAGTTGTAACCTCAATTTCAAATCTTGAGAATACATAGCCCTGAACCGAACGGCTTGGCGAAATGCGATTCGGAGGGACGTTTGGAAGTTCACTGAGTAACATTTGATTTTCCTTGAACTTAAGTGCGTGTTACGCAAAGGAACTATGTATGCTATACGTTATGATGATGAGACCACATGGTTTTGCGATTTGTGAAGTCGGGAACATACTGGACGTCTCGACCTTTTAGGCTATCAACTCACGCAAGACATACAGTTAGTTAGTTGACGACGAGTACGTTAGGCCGGAATAGGTTATTTCAGTTACACCTTTTTTCCGTTCGCGTCAACCAAAGATCAACCATCCTTTTCAAAAAGCTGGACCATAGCGACTTTCTACTCATTTATTTCTGTAGTTGTTTTTGTGCATTGTATGTTGAAGTTGTTGTTTGTTTTTGACCAAACCGTGAATTTTGTTTCTCTCCGTCCCTCTCTCTGGAGTACGATAATATGTACATCTATAATAGATTACATCTATCATTATGATTTTAATTTGGTTCCCATCAGCCTAGATCTTACAATTGAAGTCTCTCCAATTTTTGCCCCATAAATTAGGGTTTCGCCTTCATACAAGCATACTATCCGACCAATCATCGGTGACCAGTTGGAATACAAAACCCTCCAATCACACGCCTCCTGGTTTTATTCCTTCGGGTTTATATTGGACACGTGGCATTTGGTTGGAACAACAAATGATTTAGCACATGCTACTTATGATGAATGTTATGCTCAGGATTTTTGGCTTCGTTCAGTGGATCCGGAACAGATAACGCCAACCGTATGTTTCGTCAGAATCAGGTTCATTTGATGCTGTCTTGGAGGAAAAAAAGTGGTTACAGTCAGAGACATACTGAGGTCACCTGAGGATACTGGTGTCAATGGAATCAAACCAACATGGGATGGCGGGAGATACAGAATTAGCAATATTGACAGAGCGGCAGAAATTCGAAAAGGAAAGAAATAATGATAGCTGAGAACAAAAGATGGCTGCACACATAGGGAAAATCTCATTAGTTGCCAAACGTGAAGTGTTCCGTTAATAACCTGTTGACATGGTAATATCAATGGCTCAAACGATCACAATCCAACGGGATGAAAAATTGTATTGCATGCACTCATTACAAATAGCTAATAAAATTCATCTTACTGGACGGTTGATTCATAACGGATTAGTATAAATATTTTTTCAATCCCCGACAGTCAGTTAGGAGTGTTAATAGGCTTCATACACCTAGGTAGCTCTTGAGTTCACTCGATTTTCAATTGGTAGTCTTTTTCATAGGTTGTTTTTTGGGTAGAATGCCCACTGTCTACATAAACTCTTTCTGTCTGTTTGTGGTTCAGGAATTTGTTCAGTTTCCCACAAGCAGATGAACAAGCTTGCAAGGTTTGATGATTGCACTCTCCGTCACATCCTGCATTTATTCAGATCAACGTTTAAGCAACCAGCGTATAGCTGAAAACTTTTCATACGCCAGCAACTGGTAAACTGTTAGAAATATGCAATCTATGGTGGGTGGATCATGTCTTCTCTATGCCAGTTGAAAGTTTATGGTACCAGGTGTTATGTATTATGCCCAATATTGGCTATGTTAAGTCGTGAGATGATTTAACGACGATATGATTGTCAAACAGACAGATCTTGATTGTTAGGTTGCATAAAGTTGGTATATTCTGCCTTAAAGGTTGGAAACTGCGTGCTCAATTGACAACACCGTTCAACCTAGCAGTGCACAACAATCGTTGTACGTTCTTCCGACGAACGTTGAGTGATGCACGATTAACCAACGACGCCAAATACCAGAATCAAGTCAAGTCGCTGGAAACCGTGGTACTATTGACATAAACAATATAATCAATTACAAGGAACAAACCTCAATTCGTTTGTGTTCGTGGGATAAGATACAATGGTTGACCGCAGTAGGCCGTCAAGGTTCCAACAGGCACGACAAGTACAAGCACAGGCGACCGACAGGCAATGACGAACCGACGAAATGCGATCGGGGTGAGACGGACAGACAACAATGGGTGTGCGGGCAGGTGATTGAGGTTCAATGTTTGAGGGAGGCAGGATAGAGAAATTAGTGCTTTTAGACGCGGGTTGTGTGAATAACAATAACAGGCGTCTAGTTAAATGGGTTCACGGGGTAGAGTGCGGCAGGGTCAATCGAGGGGAATTTTGGCCTCCAAAAATGTCCTACATTCGTGTATGTACCAAATAGATTGTTCAATACTATAATGACCTTTATTCTCCGAATAACATTTCGAAGGATATTAGCTACTGAAATAGACAATAATTCGTTCTTCAGTAACATGTGATCTATCTGCTAAAAGCTATTCATGCTCAGTCACAAACTTTGTTCGATTGATTTTAGCACGCCTATTCTTTCTGTTAGAGTATCCACTTGGTTCATGTACGCTGACCACTGTTCACGTTTACCTTGCATGAACTCTAACAATCCCTCACTACTAGTCACTACCATTCCAACTGAGTGTGTTGTTAACTGTATATGACTTTTTGCACAAAATTACAAAATGGATTTGTCTAAGTTTGCTCGACTATGATCAGATACACCCGTCTGTTTCACACAAGAGTCACTTTCATTTTCTTTGTTATTGCAAAGGTTTGTGTTGTTTCCTCTAATTTGAGGTCAGAAGGGTTTTGCAACAAGGAGTGCACAACAATTCCGTTTCCGCTCCCTATTACTTCAAGCTCCATCGAATGCGCCTACACATTTTCAGAGATCTTTGGCACATTCGGACATTGTGTATGTCAGTCACCGATAGTGAAAATGACCAATCAAAACCCTTCTTCGTAAATCAATCGCATATCCGTCGCGCTCGTAAACTAGGCGCATGTTCACACGCGGACATGTTGGGCCCGCCTACGCCGTCCAAGAGCAAAAGTGTACATAAGCATAGCCTCGCTGTGGTTACATCAGCGAGGTGGCCAGCGAACTATTTATAGACGAGAGAGAGTGAACGATTTGGTAAGTGGATTACTGTTTTATTTAGTTATAAGGGCACTATTCAAGTCACAGAGTAATTTTTGAGGAAACTACCTACCTCTGTCTATTGTCTGCATTCTAGACACCTAGACAGGCTGCCCAGCCCACAGCTAATTCGGTAGGTTGCGTGACTTTACAAAATGCTACTGAGGTAACTTGGATAAGGAAATTTGCATAAAGTATGCTGTTTTTCCCAGTTCGTAGGTATACTGGCCCCCTGATCCGTTTTGTTCTCTGTCTGGGATCGCCAGTCAGTAGAAACTGCTTTCTAGCCCACATCAGTTTACTAGCCAGTCAGAGGGAGATGGTGAATTATTCATTTGACACTGAACATGGCAAGAAAACGAGGCATTAAGATTGACTCAAAAACAAATTTAACTTGGTTAATTTCAAGTTGAACATCACTCACAATTGATCGCAGCTGTCGCATTCCCATAGGCTTTCCAATCGGCCCCTTTCGAAAAGAAGCACTAGACTCGAGTTTCGCTCTCACTAGAGCTCGTCAGTAGTGCATATCCTCGCCACTGCCGGGACAAGAACTCCGACCACGCTGTTCATGAGGCATGAGGCGACTGTGTTTACCACTGCACCATTGACCCCACATTAGGCATGATCGAATTATCATATGTGAACTCTCAACCACTTTCGCTTGTGGGTAATGGTCGGGTTTCCCAATTGCCTCGAGAGGAGACACAGTTACTGTCTGTTAACTCCAATTAATAACCCCGCGATTAGAACTTGAAAATGTGGGTCAGTCGACCCATTCATGCCGGATCCTCTCCTTAGTGATCTCACTAGCTTAACCCCACTTCAGTACACATTAATTCCAATCTAACTCGTTCAAACATTCAACTATTTAAACTACTGAGTTCGTTCATTTCAGCTAGTGAATGAAAATATGGCCGGGTGATTTAATTCAGTCAATGTGACAGGCAATCAGGGGTATTGCAATCAACTGGATGTTGATGGATGTTAAGCACACGTGTCCTCGTTGAAATGTGCGCCCATCGGTCTCGAGTGGTTTGCGCTTTATAAAATTTAAGAGGCTTGTGTATAGTTGGCCAAGAGAAGCTCATTATTTGTACTAGCAATGTTCGTGCACATAAACATAGATTGGACAGTTCGTTAGCAATATGTCCTGTCGATGTTAACAACCGTGCTTTGACAGCTCTGAAGCAGGCTCGGCGAAACTTGTAGATGATTTGGAAGCCGTCTCCTGCCATAGTGTAGTATCGCTCATCGTCTGTCGCTTTCACTACGTTACGCGACTTTCGCCGAATTTCTTAGGTAACTCGCACACATCTTACTCAACTGTAAGCATCAGTAAATGGTTGAATACTTCAGAAGATGATCGTTACAATCAATAAACCGAGGACTCAACCGATCAGATTGCCATATGAGTAGTACGGGTTAACTAATTGCGAAATCGCTCGGCAATGGTGAAAACATCGATAACATCAGCCCTCTCACTATGCCATTAAGTAACATTCACCCGTATTCTGAAGTCTTGTTGAGTAAACGCAAACAAACATTGTTACCTGTTCGAAAGGCACTTATTCATGCTATCAACTTAGCTTGGTCGTAAACTTTCATTCATGAATATAAGACAAAATGTAAACAGAGGTAGTTCGGACTTAACGTGAAACTGGTGCCACTCTCGCTCATAAACGACCGTATTTGTACGTATGTAGTGAATGAAAACGCACTCATCCGGCTTTGTTCAGTCTTCAGTACCGATGTATTTAAACTAGCATTAATAGGTACAACACATGCCTCCACCTATGATTCCACCCAAGACAATTCTAACGAGCTTGCGTGGCTAAGCAACAAAGGTCAATGTTTGACGATTGATTGGAATGTAGAGGGCGTAATGATGAATCACTGGTCCTCCAGGGGAACAGCTAGCCTATGAAGTCTCCAGAGGGACTGAATAAACGGCGGAATGAATATTTGCACAGAACAAGATGTTAGTGTTTCAGTCCATGCATTGGTTGCTAAACTGGGTGAATTCGCTGGTCGTCCTAGTTCATACAGTTGTCGGTTTTAGCTGCAATGGCTTACCACATGGACATCTTTTATTGGCGTTTCCCGTTCACAACGACCGAATATTTCCAAGCAATAATTTTGCGACCAACCGATATAATCTTGCAAGAGGTTCCAAATTGTCTTACAACGAAAATCTGACCTATTTCACAGTGAATTTACACAGGTTGCGTTAGTTCCCTTTGTCTAACTCTGTACAGTAATCTGATTACAGTGTTCGGTCAGGCGAAGCAATAATATCTACGACGGGTTCTCATAAGCATCGATTACTCAAATAACGATTGATATTCAGCAAGAGTCACCTAACCAATCGATAATTAGAAGCGGGTGTATTTGTGTTTAAAATTGCCGTGAGTCAAGGACGAGAATCATGTCACTTTTTACACCAGATCCGAGCCTGTTAGCCGATGACCTGGACTAGTTGTTCTGAATCTCGTGTTTTTTTAAAGGTAGGATTCATCAATAACAATAGAAAACATGAATCGCAAGATGTTAACATTTCGTTTACTCTCTTCAGTCACGAAAGTAAAACATTAGAACATGCAGATAGCAACAGTAATAGAAACAACCAACGATTGGGTTCACATGAAACAAGCAGTTATCAGTTCCAGGGCAGACAAACTGCATGAGTCAACAGTTCATGCACACACAGGACCGGACGGCGAGTATTGATTAACACTGTATCGAAGACAGCAAGCAATTTCGGATTCCAATTACGCAACAACGCTTGAAACGAGTTGGCTGGGTTAAACAACGTAACCTGTTTCCATGATGTGTTTTGCAATGGACGAGATCGCAGTTCGTCTCAGTCGCTCTGTTGTCATTGCCTGTTGCGTCATGGCGCGCACCAACCACTTAGGCGTATGTTCAGCCATTCTTTGTCGTAGGCACCGATCTGTTCTGCCGATGAAGACATCGCCGCAACTGCAAGTGAATTGATAGATTATATAGGTCACGATAACGAATAAGTTGAGCGACATTCCTAGCTGTGATTTGCAACCGAAATTCAGCCGCAGGGTCTGTAGGGTTAGATCAGACTGTCATTTTTTACTTACATCAGTTATGATATGGTCGTCTTTGAAAGGAAGGTTCAAAAAGACCTGCTTCTTAGGGACCGTGCTCACGGCAGTCTTGATCAGTCTTTTCTGGCTGTGAACATCGATGAATTCTCAGGATAGCCGATCACAAACAACACTTTCTTTAATCTCTCCTCCTCTCCTTGCAAGCAGTCATCGGTACAGATCTCCCGGGCTCTATGAAACAGGGTTCTCATCAGACCTCGTTTATAAGTAATTGGTGCATAAGAAGAAAATTGTAGACTGACCGATCCAAGTGGCCTTACGGTGCACTGAGCGTTGTAGTGAGCCATCCTGTTTTCTAGTGAGCGAAATGTCCAGAAAAGATAAACTATTGTTTGCTTTCTCTTCATGAGAAACAGAAAGATAAGGATGGGCGGAATTAAAAAGGTCTAGAATTGAAGCAAAATGAATATTAGTGATAAAAATCAAACAATATCTACATATCGCTTATAAAAGTTGGCACCATCTATAGCATCAGATAAGTTAAATTCAATCATTCCTAAAAATATGTCTGCAAGCGTTGGACTCAAAGGGCTACCCACTGGTACACCATCAACTTGTTTGTAAGATGACCCTCCGAAATCAAAACGGATGTTCTCTGTACAAAAAAGTATAAGTTCATTGAGATAATCAACTGGGGGACGAAAAGGCAAATTTTGATGGGAAATAAAATCGCGCAAATAGTCCACTGTTTCTCGAAGGGGAACGCTTGTGAATAAGGAGTCAACATTAATAGAAAACATCTTATGTAAACTCACCGATACGTTCTGTAAAGTTTGTACCAGTTGGAATGAATGTTTTACACAGTGGGGGGTAAAATTCTGACGGATGGGGTGTAGAATGTCTACGTTCGTGACTGAAGAGAGTAAATGAAATGTTGATATCTTGCGATATATATCTTCTTTCGTTATTGGTGAATTGGATCAAGGGAACTCAGTGTTTTAAGACGGTAGGATTGTATGAATTCAACTTAGGTATTTTTAATAAACGGCTGCCAAACATTACACAACTTATCTCCGAAAGTTACAACACGTTTTTTCTTTAATAATTCGGAAAATGGGAAAAATGTATTGGCCAGGTAGTATTTTTTGGTCACCGCAGATTGTACAGCAACCATTCAATTTCTGTAAATCCTGAACCATACCATACAAACAAAAATAGCCCATGACAGTTTAGTAAATGAGTAGTCACATACAAGACAATAAATGGGGTCGAAATGTTTGCTATTTAGAGCAGATAAATGTTCATGGTGAATCTGTTTCGAACTTCCAAAGATGGTTACTACTTCCAGCTCGATACAGCTTCAGCGAAATGCAGGAAACATAAGTGTTTCTATCAGTTGATCTCAGTTGATGGATCTAATGAGTGTATATGCTCAGGTTTTCAGTTGATGATTTATCTTAAGCTGTTTTAACGGTTTCACAGCCTAGTGATATGGTAGGAAATTTATAGCTTCAGTGCACATGATTTCTTTAATATCATTTATTATATACATGTTAGATGCTGTCTAAGTAAAGATGCGGTTGTGTAAGCCCAATGAGAGTGATTGGAAGCAGCTGCTTGTAAAATTTGATTCCTTATGAAATCTGTGAGAAGATAGGAATTGATTAAAATCACTCACTCTACTGTGAATCATCGAGCCTCTGATTAAACCATACTGCGTCCCATATGAGCAACCGCGTTATCTTGCCTTACCATTTCCTGTAGTCAACTGTTATATGCTGTGTTAGGAGATTATCTCAATTTGCGGTCTCCTGCAACAACCCAATCAGCGGCGCACAACACATTTATAGCATAGCATAATTGTCGTTTCCTGTAGAGCTCCGATGGAGATTGGCCAGTCCACAACGCATACTCCAATCAAAATAGAGCAATACGTTGTTAATGCGGTTGTTTTAATGAAGACGCAGTTCAGTGGTAGATATTCCGATGCATAGGTTAGAATTTCATGAATTATTTCCTGTTCAAGTCTTATTTTTGTCTCTAAATTGGGATGTTCTTATTTTCAGCTTATGTTCGTATGATAATTAGACGCCATTGTCATCCACTGATAGTTTTCATAGATGTTCTACTCACTAGTACTATCAGAAAATTACTAACACACTGTTCAAATAGGTCCTTGTAAACAGCTGTGGTTTGTTTGGAAACGGAATCAGTTTGAAGAATCTCATGTGCAAGCAATCCACCAAATCCGGTGTAGATTTAATTTCTCATCTACAATTCAACTGCGATTCGACCGAATTCATCCTAAGTCTTAAAAAGAGCTTTAGAAAATCCAGTAATACTTAACCATTCCTTAGGAATCACCCAAATATTACAAGTTAACTGCTAAACGGTATGTCTACACCCCTTGTGCCAATACATCTAAAGATGTTCACCTCCATTTCATACTGAAAGGTGAGCACGACTGTTGTGAAAATGGATGCTGACTACTGAGTAACGTTGATCTGCTCCGTCTAGCAGAACTCAGATCCGGTCAGTTAAGCTCATTCGGGTCGGCATCGAAATTTCACACTGCTGTAATAGTTGTAGATAGAAATTACTTAAAATAAACAGTAAATCAACAACTGTGGCAAATTCATTTTTTTCAAATATGGCTTTGTGATTGTTCTTCCGAGTGGGGCTGCTTAAACTATTTGTTCCAGGTTAAACTGTTTCCTAATGGTAGAAAAGTGGTGTGTGTTGAATGGCTATCAAAAGCATATTCTTGTTACAAAAAGATTCAAGCAGAATATGGTTTCATCGAAGAAGAATATAAGTGCATATCATCGCCACTGCCGGGACTTGAACCACGGACACGCTGTTCATGAGGCAGTGGCGATGATATGCACCACTGACGAGCTCTAATGAAAGCGAAACTCGAGTCTAGTGCTTCTTTTCGAAAGGGGCCGACTGGATAGTCTATGGGAATGCGACGGCTGCGGTCAATTGTGGGTGATGTCCAACTTGAACTAAACAAAATCCCCGACTACTCATCAGTAATCTAAAATCCGTTCTTTCAACTGCACACGATTTCTTTTCCCCACCACCTCGACTACGTCAGCATCATGTGACCTGTGCCCACGACTTTGATCACCACACCGCGTGCCCGCTGTCTAGGG
>JTDE01000709.1:203881-219459 GCA_014338405.1 Paragonimus skrjabini miyazakii
AATCAATCAATCAATCAATCAATCGCCTCAAGCCAGCTCTGTGTGTTCAGAAAAAAACTGTTTGTTAACTTGATCCTTCCTTGGACCTAGTGACTTATCTTAACCCGCTTATTGATTATCAACCCTCTGAATTGTCTGCTATAAAAAAACCGATCCATGTTATTGTAAATTTGGTACTGATGAGTCAATACGAAATGCTTGCATCTACCAGTTTTCGTGTTCTGACTGTTTTGTTCAAACTTCTGAAGGGAACTAACTATTCTCAAATTTTTGAAAATCAGTGGTAAAAGTTCTTAAAAGAATAATCTGCTTTTTGGACGTATCCATTCTCTCATTTTGTGTATTCATCTTTTTTCCTGTGTGACCGACAACGATTTGTTCAATCATGTGACTGACCAATGGTTAATGTGATTCAAACAGATTTGTTTCGAGTTAGCTTGTTCTAACGTTCTAATTTCCGTTTGTTCTAAAAAGCGGGCAGGTTTCTTCTATCGAAAATTTGGGGGAGATATTTTTGTTCAACCAAAAAGCTAATTACACCATTGTCACGACTAGCACACATTCTCGCTAGTGTTATCATCCGCATTAGAAACCACTATTCAAACATTACCATAAGTAATTCTTCACACGAATGGTTTACTAAGGTTTAATAATCTTGAACGGAGAATAATTATGCTCTGATCCCAATATGATTACGCGCGTCTTTAAGGGATCAGAAAGGATCGAAGGAGCATATAGTCTAGAAAATACCATACACCTTCACCCGCTGGATTCAAAATCTGACACACATTCAAAAACCAGTAAATGGCGTTGACATTTTCCTACTAAAACAGGCGAATTTTCCGGAAAGATTAACTTTCTTTAAAAGCTGGCGCTGGCAAATTTTAGAATAAGTGATTTTTAAACACAATTCATACTCTATAATATTTTTATTAAGATGTACGTTTGTAAGTGGGTGTTGTACTCCTTATGTTCTAGTGAACACCTAACTGGGTAGTCGGAAAATTATGTTAGTCAACGATTTTCCTACATAGTCTTCGTTTTTTAGGTAGGCTTTAACCGTCAGATATCTGGTATCACTTCTTATCACTTCCCCATACTTAGCAATTCAAAGGTTCTCTCTAATTTTTCATTGTAACCGAACAAAACCCTGGTGGAGATATGGTTAGCCCTAGATCAGAAACCTGCGTTACCTCCTAAAGACGGACGTTACCCTAAAGATAGTAGTATGGGGGTAACACCAAGTTTTCCACGAAGAATTTTCACAAAAGTCTCCATTTTGTAGGCTATAAGTGACAGTCCGTCTAACGGAAACACTGTTTGAGGAGACAAAGACTGGGGGCGGAAGCCCTATTATATGTGCTGATAAGATTCTAAGCAGAAGATTTCACTCAGTATGCTTTGGATCAGTCCATTCAGGAGGTATGGAAACCAACGGCCTTATCGTGAAGCAGCCTGGCAATTAACTTCTCTATCTCCATCGGTTATTGGCACATACTCCCGCAGTCCGATGCGTGCATATTAATAACAAGTTGAGCTTCATGTGATTCGGACATAATTATTCAAGGAAAGTAGATGGTTTGAATAGAAAGTTTGTACTCATACAGATGTTGTTAATACAGTCCAATTGGAGTTGCTTCTGCCACTGTTACCTGTGTGTATGAGATAAACCGGTCAATACATCTAAATCCCCGTTCGATACTTGCCCTGAGCCGCTAAACAATGACGCGAATACCATCTACTGCGGGAGAAAAAATGGTCCAAGCTCACCGCGCACCATAAAGAAACGGATCAGTCGGGCAACATCCCCCATTATAAATCCGATAGTCTCAAAGATACCATTCTTATTGTAGCGAAAAGATGTCGAATAAAGCACAATCTTTATTGTCCAACACGCTAGTTCACATGCTTCGCGCGCGCTCGCGTTTATGAGTCAGCATTCCAGTTCGCAACACCCCCAGGTTTCCGTTCACGCGTCGTGTGCACTTCTACCCGGTTTAGGTGTGTGATTGGCGTCTTCTACCCGAGGGTTTTCTGCCTGCTATTTCTCGTCCGTTGATCCGATTTCGTTGAGCGATGGCTTGTCCGATCGCTCGTGCTGTCCTCCGTCTGTCTCCCGTAGGCTTTGAACGTACTCCACAGCCGTGTCGAGATATTCCTGACAGTGTTGGAATAATCACACCTTCAATTTGGTCATTCATTCTATTTCGGCTGCCACGTCTCGCCCGTTGGTCCGATCCGGTCGAGCGATGACTCATCCGGTCGCCCACACCGTTCTCCATCCGCTCACCATGGGTTTTTGAACGCACCAACCCCTGTGTTGGAGTATTCCGCCGAGAGTTGGAATACTCGTACTTCCTGCCTGACAGCCCCCACATTATTGACGTTTAAAAATCTTACAAAACACTTATCAAAGTGTTCTGATTGTCCTGTACGGCAGCTGGTCTTAAGACACTCTTGATTAATTGAAAAATAACTGATGAATATTGCCGCCCAAGCTGAAGAATACAAGCATTCACAAAAGTTTTAAGTAATTTCTCACGAAACCATAAAGTTTTCATGCGTTCCAGATTGATCATTAGATGTTTTATTTAAAAAGTTATCAGAAATGTTCTAAATTGCCTGATGTTGAAATTGAAGGTGACATTACTAAACAGTTTGTATTTTCACAACAGGGGAATTTGACCCCAGTTACTTGAATGGTGAAAGAACTGGAAACTAAAAGGATGCATCATAATGTCTATCAAGATTAGAGTGTTAATTTCATAATCATGACCAACAAGAGATACAAACTATGCTTTAAACTATAATTTGATTGTGAATAGTTTGATATGTTTCATAAGCTGATATCAACCACAATTTGATGTTTCACAAAATTGTTTGTTGAAGAAGGCATATCGAAAATGTAAAACCACATAATCAGAGAACAAAACACAGTTTTTTGTTTGGTACCAGTATTGGTGTTTCTGACAGTTAGAGTAACGTATGTAGAGTTTACTGATGAGTAATCAGGGATTTGGTTAATTTCAAGTTGAACATCACCCACAATTGATCGCAGCTGTCGCATTCCCGTAGACTTTCAAGTCAGCCCATTTCGAAAAGAAGCACCAGACTCGAGTTTCGCTCTCACTAGAGTAGTGCATATCCTCGCCACTGCCGGGACAAGAACTCCGACCACGCTATTCATGAGGCAACCGTGTTTACCACTGCACCACTGACCTCACGTTAGACACGACCGAATTATCGTATGTGAACGCTCAACCACTTTCGCTTGTGAGTAATGATCAGGTTGTCCGATCGTCTCGAAATGGAGACAAAGTTACTGTCTGTTAACTCCAATCGATAACCCAACGATTAGGAGTTAAACACTTAAGGCGTCCCAACCAGTAATGATTACCGAAATCATTGAAACACTGAGTTCCCTTGATCCAGTGTACCAGTAACTATTGAATACATACGTCGCGAGATGTTAACACTTCGTTTACTCTCTTCAGTCACAAACGTAAAACATTGGAATATATAGGACATGCGGATAGCACCAACAATAGAAACAACCAACGATTGAATTTACATGAAACAAGCACAGTTATCAGTCCCAGGGCAGACAAACTGTGTGAGTCAACAGTTTATGCACACTTAGGACCGGACGACGAGTATTGAATAGCATAGCTTCGGAGAAGGTAAGCAATTTCGGATTCCGATTACGCAACAATACTTGAAACGAGTTGGCTGGGTCAAACAACGTGACCTGTTTCCATTGTGTGCTTTGCAACAGGTGAGGTCGGATTTCGTCTCAATCGCTCTGTTGCTATGGCGTCATGGGGTGCACCAACCATTCTTTGTCGTAGGCACCGATTTGTTCTGCCGATGTAGACATCACCGCAACTGCAAGTGAAATGATAGATTACGTGTGAGACAGAACATTTCGGTAGAACACGATAACGAATAAGCTGAGCGACACTCCTAGTTGTGATTTGCAACCGCAATTCAGTTGCAGGGTATTTACGAATTAGAGCAGACTGTAATTTTTGACTTACATCAGTTGTGATATGATCGCTTTTGTTTGCTTTCTCCGAGGCAATGTTAATCTATACTCGCCTTCTGGTCCTGTATGTGTATAAACTGTTGTCTACCCTGAAAATGATGGCAGTCCTTGTTTCATGTAAACCCAATGGTTGTATTTTTCCATAACTTATGCTATCCCCCAGTCCTATATATTCTACGTATATTCTGTTTTACGTTCATGATTGAAGAGAGTAAACGAACTGTTAACGTCTCGCGATATAAGTATTTTACCGTTATTGGTGAACTGAATACATTGAATAGATTTCTGTAATCCCAAAATCCCATTCAAATATACTTTTTAGTATATAAACTGTACAAACGGATTGCATTCATGTAGAAACACCATCAGAAAGATCAGTGTGCTTTTTTTCTATACTGAGTGTTGTATTTCACACAACACATTTGAAAAGAAAAGCTTAACAAAATTTGTGAAGATTACAATGAAATAAGCAATTAATCTGAAGTGAAAATAACTCTGCTTTGATATGATGTTGACAATTTGTAACTCACTGGCCAGTTCTCTGTCAATAAGAGTTCCCACTAGAAAAGCAGACGAGCGGAATGACATGAGGTTTAGATGTAGGGTGAGGGAAATAGAATGTAACCCAAGAATCTTAAAAGACTTCATTCATCTACTTCTTTTGAGCACAATGAAAGAAGTGTTCAAATCAACGTAAGGAATCTGGTCGTGTTTACAAAAAGGTTCGGCTACAATACAGAAAAAAAACTGGATTTAAGTTTTCAACTTCGACAGTTTGAACACAACGTTGATTTTTCAAACTACACTTAGTTGTAACATTGTGTTCCAACTAGCATGGCAATCAGGATTACCGAATGGCGTGCGAGCTCCTAGCACGCAAATCTCCCAGTTAATCAGAATGATATTGTTCACACTGGCGCTTACTTCGTATGACAAACATCGGGATTCAATTTTAAATTTCTATTGTTAGGTGGTGGTGTGCAACCTTTAGTGTGGTATGTCTTACAGTTTCATGATTTATTCATAGTGACAACCAAAAGTGAGTACAGTAATAGTTAATTGTTTTGAGTATGTGTTCAGTGTTCTTATCAAACAGTCCAATTAGTGATATGTTTTTTTAAACCAAAATCTCGTAAATCAGTTTGTTTTCTTGTGCTGCTAAAGTGTTGGGTTTTTTTTCGGTCCGACTGTTGTGCTTTCAACATTAAGGTGTTTAAGATTTTTGGGGTGATTGTAAATAGAGAGAATGACCAATCTGATCACATAATCTTCTTATATGTGGACTTCTCTACTTGTTCTTTTGACCTAAGCTATATCAGCTTAGTGCTTGAATGGCTGTTGAGTATGTCTAAGAGTACTCACTGACCTGGCTCAGAAATTAGATACAATAATGCGATCTTGACCCATCTGATTGACGTTCCATTATCACATGCAAACGAGTCATTTTGTGAAAGAGTAAACTGCTGATACAAATTAGTAAATCAAACGGGGATGAACTTCCGATAATGATATAGAGCGCTCCACTCCAGGGAGATTGTCGTGGCCAACGGAATGTGTTTATGCCCGTCAATCTTATATAGTGAAAAACAACTCGTCCGTGCACTCCATTTGTTGTGTTCTTAAATCACTCGGATAAATAATCAATACCTATGTTTACCATTGTCCGCCTAATGAACACAGTCATTAAGCTTATCAGTTTTGTAAACACAGTTATCATCAGCTATTATTTAGCGTATAAAAATATTGAAAGCAAAGAAAACATTTATCGCCAAGTTTGTTCCTTTATTGTGGAAATTCTTCAGGACTTGCTTTCTTTTGAGTCCTCAATCGATTATCCAGAGGTGTGAACATCCTAAGTATCTTTTAACTTGCATGTCCCTTCCAGTTCGGTTCAGTTGCAGCCCTCGGGCTAGTCCAATAATCCCAACTCGATTAATCACCTAAGGATATAACTGGCAAACATTCACTAATGTAGATGGAACAAGAGCACACTGCAATCACGGAGAAGCCAAATTATGATCTAATTTACGTACATTTCATTTCAAGTCGAACATCACCCACAATTGATCGCAGCTCTCGCATTCTCATAGACTGTCCAGTCGGCCCCTTTTGAAAAGAAGCACTAGACTCGAGTTTCGCTCTCATTAGAGCTCGTCAGTAGTGCATATCCTTGCCACTACTGGGACTAGAACTCTGGCCACGCTGTTCATGAGGCAACCGTATTGACCACTGCGCCACTGACCTCACATTAAGCACGACCGAATCATATGTGAACGCACAACCACTATTGCTTGTGAGTAATGATCAGGTTGCCCGATCATCTCATCAGTATATTTTATTGACATGCTAGAAATAAGTACAGTAATGAAGATCGGATCCACCAATCAGTTGATGAAGATGTACTAACATAATCACTCTGAAATCATGATCTATCAAGCTTTATTACTCAGGACTTTTTTTGAGATGCTACCGCATTGTGTTCATATCCTCAAGTTTTATTTCTCTTTTCATCACAGTTTGTAGAACTTGAAAAACAATTGCACCATCCGTAGCTTTTTTGTGGCTTACCGCCTCATATTTTCACTAACAGGGTTCATTTTGGTTAACCGATCCACCAGTCACCATGTGCACAGTTTGCATACATGTCAATTTGTTTGGTTATATGTTCACTTTGCATTAGCCGTTTAATAAAAATTATTCAATTTTCTACTGTCAAATGAGGTAAATTCATCTGCGGCGATTCTCCTCAACAGTCAACAGTGTGCAACAGTGTGATTGAACCATCAACAAATACACTAACTGAATCGATAGTCTAGGCTGCCGTCAGATTGGCTGTGTCATACTGTAGTCGAGTTTATCGACGATTGTTGATTCGCAGTAAGTGGGCTGCGTGGTATCATCGTGTGTGTGTGTGTGTGTGCGCGCGCGTTTGCGCGGCTCATGTGACCGAATTGATTACACAAGACTTAGTGGATAAGCGGTATATTTCTTGCTTGTTCCATGTGCTTCAATCACTGATGAACATAAATGAGCGGATCAAGGCTAGAGGTCCAACTCACCAGGATTCAGACAGCTTGTCTCTATCAATATCCAACAGGATTCCGCCGATCTGAAACACAACCATTAAAAACAGGGTGTAACACCAATCTTGGTGATTATAGCAAATACCGAGAACAGAGCAAAATTATGAATATCATAAGATTTAATTAAACAGGAATCTAATAACGTTTTAAAACAATTTCTAGTGGGACAACCAACAAACGACCTTTCTTCTAGGAAGCTCGCTCCATTGACTGGTAACCGTGTAAAATAAAACGTTTCTGTTTAAGGATGGTCTGAAGATACACCTTTTAAACCTTTTTGTCATGATCCCATTGATTGCTATCAGTCATCAAGATAAAAATCTGCCCGGAGAGTTCATTCCTGAAGACAGGCGTACAAGTGTTAAATCACAGAGTCGTCAAAATTCACGTGGGTACATATCAAAAATTTTATGCCGCAACTCATAAGTGATAAACTGTAAATCAATGACCAATTTGGTAGCCACTCATTGAACACAATCAACAAGCGCCATGTCACTTTTCAAACCGGTATACACGACATGACTAACTTACTCAAATGGTGGTCTTACAAAAACCCCGTAAAACATTTGAAACGCTTCCTTCCTAGTCATCGAATGGTTTGAATTGTCCTCTGCAGGGTTCCGAATGTGAATTAGAAACGTTTTGGTTCTGTAATTAAAAGAACTACTCTTAAGTCCGAAAACATTCTTTTATAGGTTCCAGCTCAGTATAGATGAAAATTAGGTATTCAGACAGGTGTTAATCATGAGCACTGCGAGCATTTAAACAATCTCATCTGATTAATTGAATCGCGTAAATATCTGTCTCGAAAAATCGATTGCACTATTCCATAGTGTCATTTCCAATGCGCGTGCACAGTATTAAAAATCAACCAAGCCTGAACAGGAAACGTCTGATTTAGTTCTCATCTCTTTCTGTAATCACCACCACTACGACATTCATCAGCAACGTTCACAGAAAGGCATAAACACACTGTTCTCATCAAATGTTGTCAAGTCACCTCTAAAAATAAGTACTGCTAGCTCTGCTTTTCTAAACAAATGACTGTCTTCTTTGCTCACACAAAACACTGCATAGTGAACATCACTCTACCACGGAAAGAATGGACTGGGCCATTTAGGTGAAGCGAAGATATCTCAAACAAACAAACAAATTAATATTCGTAACTAGAGTAATTGAGAACTGAGCAACCTCATCATCATAACTACTTTGGGACCAAAGACGATCGTGTTTGATCCGTCAACATTCATCCAACTAAATTGGATCATGTTCGATAGAGTGACAGTGTGTCTGACTGAAAGCTAACTTCAATGTAAACCACGTTTTGCACCAGTCAGAAATTTAGAACGGACACTGATAGCACCTATATTGTCAGGTCGCGTCTTGTAAAGGTTCACATAAAGGTCCACAACTGTTCTTGAATAGATGACACTTTCAATTCTCGGCAGTTTTATTCCATAGCCATCTCATTTCTAGTTGGTACCCGTTAGACAAGACTGGTAGGAATAAGAATCGAACCAGTAATCTTAGGATTACAGGTTTATCCTTCTGTCTACCTTGCTATTCCTGTTACGAAAAACGTTCACAATACGCCAAATAAAACCAAAGGATTGACGGTCTAAGTAGTGCATGTTAGCTACACTCCTGACAGTAGAAATGTTGGGTCATATTTCCTTATATCTAAAGTCTGATCATTTCCATCGAGCGTACCTGGTCATGCAATGTTGACTGACGGCTGAGTAATCAGCATAAAAATGGAGTTTTGTGATTAGTATTGTGAAGTTTAGGTATATTGTGATTGATTATCAGGCAGGAGGTGCGAGTATTCAAACTCTCGGTGAAATACCTCAACGCAGTGGGGGGTGCGTTCAAAATCTCACTTCGAGTAGATCGAGGACGGCATGGGCGACCGGATGAGTCATCGCTCGACTGGATCGGACCAACGGGCGAGACGTGGCAGCCAAAATAGGGTGGATGACCAAATCGGGAGCGCGATTGTTCAAACACTCAGAGGAATGTCTCGACACGGTCGTGGAATACGGTCAAAGCCCACAGTGATTTGATGGAGGACAACACGAGCTACCGGACGAGCCATCGCTCAACGAAATCGGACCAATGGACGAAGATTAGCGGACGGAAAATCCACGGATAGAAGACGCCGATCACACATAAACCGGGCAGAAGTGCATACAAAGTGTGAGCGGAAATCGGGGGGTGTTTTGGACTGGAATTGTGATTCCAAATCGTGAGCACGCGTGTGGCATGGTAACTAGTGGGCTGGACAATAAAGGGTGTGTTTTATTGGACACCTTTTCCCTACAATATGACTGAAGGTAGATAACACTCGACTATACTCATACAAAAAGAGACATTGACGGCATTCTCCGCTGTAAATTGGTTGTTCATTAAAAAAGCAAAACAGCTGCACAAGAAGTTGTCTTTTCAAGCAACTCATTGATTTTTAATTGCTTTTCTGATGCATGCTTTTAACTACTAGCTCGCCAGATCATACAGAAGAGTAAATTAGTATTTCTACCACCAAACTGTACTAGAGTGATACAGTCAATGGACCAAAGCGTTACTTGGTCTTTCAAATGTATCTTTCGGAAGTTGTTATTGGAATGTGTCCTAATTGGAATTGAATAATAACTTCGTTTCAAGGTGATTTAGCAGTGGGCTTTTACACGCATAGGCTATACAATACACAATGGATAGCCGCTTCCGATGTAGTTTCCATATCCTGGTTCACGATTACAAGTACGTAATTGTCTATTGTGAAGTACATGCAGTCTGTCATCTCCCAAAATATGGCAGTTTTTTCTTTCTCATGTTTTCATCGATTGTTGTTTACTGAGCGAACAAAATGGGGTAACCTGACAAATTGTTATGAATAATATGTAAAACTGCCCATAAGTCAATCAAGTGAAATGCATACTGTGTCTGAGATTAGTTATCTACGATGAAAATACATCCCGTTGAGCGGCAATAACAGAAGCACTATTGTTCCTCGTCTCTATGGGCTACCAAAGATTCGTAAGCCTAATTTGTGTTCACTACCTGCGAGATAAAGTTGAATTCTTGAATACAGTCCGTGAGATTCGTATCGGCAATAAAATCGTGTATTCTTCTGACGTGAGTTCCCCGTTTACTAATGTGCCACTGATGGAAACAATGGACTACCTATGCAATTTTACTGAAAACGGCTACATTTCTATCGGCTTGTCAACAGCGTATGTGAAAGAACTGCTTCTAAAATACATCCATAGCATGCAGTTTATTCTCAGTGGTGACATCTATAGACAAACTGACGGAGTGGAAATGGAGTCATCATTAAGACCACTGCTAGTAGATGTTTTTATGGACAAATTGAAACAAACTGTTCTCAGGACTGCTATAGATCAAATGGTTTTCTATAGACGTTACGTGGATGATGTATTCGCTATCACAGATTCATCTGCCAGAATGGCTGGTATTTTAAAGGATTTCAACTGCACACATCAGCTGATAAGTTTCACCTCAGAAATAGTGTCAGATTGGTCTTTCCATTTCCTGGAAGTCTCTTTGAGTAGAAGGACTGGTGGAAGTTTGAAAAGTTCCGTTTATCGTAAGACTGCTTGATCGAGCTAGTACAGTAGCTTTTATAGTTTCACGCGTTTGAAATACAAACGAAACCTGGTCAAATGTTTGTCGGATAGAGCCAGAAAAATCTGCTCAGCAGATGCTTTAGAACACTAGTTATAGTTTGTGATCCATGTTCTACAGGAGAATGGCTACCCTGACAATTTTGTGACCAAACATATGAAGACAGTTCAAGCATCATTTAAGATTTAAGGAGTTCATAAATAACCTCACATTGCTGCCATAGAAAGTAGATACGTTGGCTAAATCACCGATCCGCCAACTTACTAGTTTCCTTAAGAGGACGTTCAACGCAGCAAGACCGATTATCTCGTTCACCAGTTCACCACTGGTTACTTTAGATGTGAAGGATAAAATGCCGGTCCACAATTCATCTATGGTGATTTACTCGTTCGTTTGCGATTGTGCGGCAAACTACTTGGATCGTACGACTCGGCACTTATCTAGAAGAATCAGAGAAAATCACCCAGCATGGATCGGGACAGGTGAGAGAAAACGAATCACGAGTGCCATTGTAGGTCATCTGGCTGACAGCGATCATCAGGCCAATGTAGATTGATCGTTCGCTGGTATCTACAGGGTTCCACTGAACTAGACAAAACTCGTTCGCTAGCACTGCAAATGCTATTGCAATTCGATTACGTAGCCCACCCTTGGATGAGCAGAAAAAACTGGGATCAATCGCTTCAACTGTCTTGCGCGTTAGCTGACTTACTTTATCGGTACATAGGCAATTAACACCCAATTGGTGTTCACAAACACGAAGTGAGATGGTGTGAATTTTGGTCAATACCAAACTTCTCGTGTAACCGTTTGTAGTTATATTTTCCTTTATAACCGTAACAGCCTGATGAGATTTTATCGTAAACATGTTTGCTACACTTCGTGTTCTATGACTCAATGGGAATTTTCGAAATGATCTCCCTAATACTTAATCAAACTGTCCTTAAGTATTGAGCGCATGGGCATGCTTGGTTATCATTACCAAGTACGCGCTTCCTAGTCTCATAATGGACGACGCGTTGAAGCTGATAGTGTGATTGTCAGCACAAATTGATTCCTATACATGTATATATATATATATATATATATATATATATATATATATATTCATTTAATCGTTGTCGATTGTAAACTCGTTCAGAATTCAGAAGTTCAGTGTCTCTTTAAAATAATTTGCTTTCTTTATTTTGAGACACTGAGTTCCTTTTAACCACTTCCTTATAGCAGAAATAAGACATATATTGCGATATGTTAACATTTCATTTACTCTCATCAGTCACAAACGTAAAACATGCAAGCTATATACATAATACAAATAAGGACAGACAGGGATTAGACATGCATACAAGCACACCAAGTATTATGTAATCACGACCATGGTAACACGATAGGTTGCTTCAACCACTTTTGTGCACACAACGTCGGCTGGTAAGTTCGGATGAACATCGCTTCACAGAAAGCTAGCAGCTTCGGGTTTCGATTGCGCAACAGTATCTTAAATAAGTTTAATGGGTCAACTTGGTGACCCGTTGTCATGAGATGTTTAGCAATCGATGACGTTGGGTTTCGAGCAGTCAGTGCAAAAAATTGAGGCTGGTGCGTCATTTATTGTTTCAACCACCTCGGAATGTGTTCGGCGACTCGCTGAGATAGTTGTCGATCTGTTTTGCTTATGTAAATGGCATTGCAACTGCAAATAAACAACACGGGAGGCAGAAGAGTTTGGCAAGCTACATTCGCGACTGCGGAAAACTGGTCCTCCGGTGGTTTGAAGTAAGCGCAACTGTGCAGCCGCATACGTTCGAGCCAGAGCAGACTTTAATTTGTACGTTATGTCGTTGGCTAAATGGTCACCTTTGAATGGCAAGCATAAGAAAACATCCTTCTTTTGAGCTGTCAGTATGGGCTCAGTGCCCTTCTTCACCGTATTATGTGCCCCGATGAATTTATCGGGGTATCAATTTGCTAGTAACTTTTGTCTCAGCGATTCTGTTATGTACATTCGTTTCAATTTTGAGGGAGTTGCTTACAAGCAGATAGACGGTGTGGCTATGGGTAGTCCGTTAGGCCCAATACTAGCGGACATCTTCTTAGGAATGATTCTGTACATAACAGAATTGCTGAGACATAATACTTGGTGTGCTTGTATGCATGTCTAATCCCTGTCTGTCCTTATTTGTATTATGTATATAGCTTGTATGTTTTACGTTTGCGACTGATGAGAGTCAATGAAATGTTAACATATCGCAATATATGTCTTATTTCTGCTATAAGGAAGTGGTTAAAAGGAACTCAGTGTTTCAAAATAAACAAAGCAAATTATTCATACATTTCAAAAAGACATTGAACTTTTAAATTCTGAACGAGTTTACAATAGACAGCGATTAAATTAATAGTCCACCACCATGATACCATTTGTGAAGTGAGTAATGATTTAAAAGAAACGAATAACACTTATGATACTTACCTGGAACGAATCTCAATTATAAACTGCTCGCGTTAAAATCTCCACTATTGGAACCAACATACTGTGGTTAAAAGGGATTATATGGACGTTTAGTGGTTAATTAAGTCATGTTCATTTCTGACAGCGTGCAATTTTCAACGGGGAATCACTGCATTTACCAGAGTATTCAGGAAAGCCATTAAATTACTCCAGTATTGTCAATTCAAAAGCGGTTTGTCAAAGAGGCAAAGCCATTTTTATTTTTATGGTCCACATCAGCAGTGGCGATACGTCGTGATTTTCATCATCTCCATGAAGATGGTAAAGATTGTAATACTTGAAAACTCCAATGTTTTAATCCATCTGTTTGAATCATATTGCTGAGCTGCAAATGAAACCCTAACTCAGCCATTTCATCGTTGTCATGATAGCACGTCAGTGACTTCGAAAAATAAAGGTATCTCGATTGTTCTACTCTTGGATGGACTGTAGTGATAAAATTCGACGGTGTTGACGGAACATTAAACGACACCTACGAAAAAATGCACCGTTGCACTTGAATTTTTATGGCTACCGAGAGGATAAAGAATGAGCTACGCGAACACCGCTAACGAGTCATCATTCAATCGGGAGGGCAGGTGTTGATGAAAAATGTTAAGAATTTCTTCTTTTAGATCTTTTCGAAGTAGGCGCGCCTAGATCTCCAAAAAATGTGAGTGCGTTACTGGATTACTCATAAGTAGTGAGATGAATAGTTGAAGAATTGATATGGTCGGTTGTTAGAGATCGGCTGATTTCGTGGTGTATATAAAAATCAGAATCCGTAAGAAAAAAACATATATGTCATACAGTACACTACAGTAGAGAATGGCATTAGCAACACGTAGTACTGACCACAGGGTGTTCATCGAAGTAAGCAGAGGGGCTGTTAAAATCTTACCGTCCCATGATCACTTCGCAGCCCAACGATTTCGTAATTTTATTTAACTAGGAATGATACAAATGAAGAATAGCCCGATCAGTCAACTTGTGGCTAAACCAAGAAGCTGTTGATTCAGTAGTTACTGCTGGTGAACTTTCGTTGCATTTCGCTGAGTTAATTTTTGACGTTGTAGTCAAAACATTATCGTTCCATATTCCCGCTGACATCTCAAAGATGATGGTTCACAAGAGATCATCAAATGTAAGGTTTACATTAGATAGTACTTTTTGACACGGAAATCGAAAGTGGGCCCAAACGTTACTGTAATTTTATTGGTGCTAAGACGTAACCTAACCCAATATGACTTCCATTTGGTGTGGTGTGGTTTTTAAACTTTCACGTGTAAATTAAAGTTGCGTTCGATCACCACCTCATTATCAGTCTTCAAAACACAGTCATCCTAATTCCTTGAAGGTAGTCAATTAAACAAACAAAAACATCTACAACTAAGAATATTACAACTGTCCTAGTCCAAAACCATACCACCAAACCCCATTAATACCTGCAGTTTTACACCTGACTATGTGAAATGCTGCGCATTTATCTATGGCCGAGGGATAATCAATACTGACGATTAGTCATTAGAGTGAATGGACCAATGAGACAGTGACCAACTTAAGATGCACTCCATTGTATATGATAACCTTGAAGCAGATTTTATTTACAGTATACTTATGGGGATTTTCTAGTGGGTCCCGGAAATAAAAATGGTTTATTACTGCTTCTCTCATAAGATTAGTTTGCAGTCACATCGTACAGTGCACTGGATACAACTATATGAGTTTCGATTAACTGTAGAAGTCGATCGATAAGTTTTCTTATCAAAGGGTGTTCAATCGCCCCGTTCGGGTAAGGAGAATACGAGTTGGTAAGACACAAGTACAAAGTGTATCGATTGGTTCCGTGGTACAGGCACATAAAGAATGAATAACGAAAGGCAAACGATCAATAACTAACTGGCAAATCGGCAAACACTTGTACAAGTGATTGGTTAATTTGTTGCATGACTTATTTGGCATAAGTTAGGATGCTTGATTGCGTGGGCGTGTGAGCGCGAGACTGACTGTCCGATTCCGACCCAACACCCTCCTCTGTTAAGATGAACACTATTCGTACGACCTTTTAGAAGGGTCCACGTTGAGGCGTTTTACTGGAGCCCGAGTTCGTCTTGAATGGCGTGTTTCAGTGATAAGGTCTTCTCGTGCCACATATGTTTCCGTGTTACTCTCAGTCGTGTTTGTTGGCAGTTCAAACGTATCTAACAGAATATCGAGAGGTAATTCACTGATGTCTTCCGATCTATAGCAGATGTTGGCATTCCGTCGTCGGATGTGGTTTATGTGATAAGTCTTATTCTTGCCGTGGACGGTGAGTTCATAT
>JTDE01000710.1:22727-32928 GCA_014338405.1 Paragonimus skrjabini miyazakii
TTGGAGTCAACGGCTTAGTAATGGAGCAGGACCCACAGACACTAGTGCGTCTACATCAGGACAAGGTCCTCTGGAAGGTGATTGAAGCTCTGACAAGAGGCGTGAGGATCCCCTCAAGTACTAAGGATGAAGGGCTGAAGATAATCGCATCCCAATGGAAAAGAGTTGGCTCAAACAGTGCAGGCATATTGACGTGGCAGCGTGACGTTGGGTGCGTGGTAGTCGTCCCGAGACAACAGGAAAAAACTAGTAGCAGACTGTCATGAAATGGCACATACCGGATGCACTAGGACATACGATCTGCTGCAACAAAGAGCATATTGGCCGAAGATGAAAGAGAATGTGACAGCCTACGTGCTTGCATGTCAACAGTGTCAGTTACTGAAAGGCGACAATCGGGGAGCCCAACAGCCCTTACACCCAATACCAGTTTCCGAAATCAGTGAACTCTGATCGATGGATCTTATGGGCCCATTTCCACTGAGCGCCCGCGGTAACCAGTACGTTCTGGTCAGGATGGAATACTTTACCCGTTGGATCGAAGCGACTGGCGTTCCGGATCAAAAGGCATCTACGGTGGGAGACATGGTGATGAAGCACATCGTAGCAAACCACGGTGTACCAAAGGCGATCTTGACAGATCAGGGGCCATGCTTTGAAAGCGAGGAGTTTCGCACGCGCATGCAACAACTGAGAATCAAGCGCATCCAAACGACACCCTATCACCCGCAAACGAACGGCCTAACTGAACGTAACAACCGAACGATCAAAGACTGGTTATCAGCCAAAGGATTTAACTGGGAGTCTGCGTTGTCACTAGTGCTATTGGCCCACCGGGCGTCTGTGCAGGCGAGTACGAAGGAATCTCCATTTCAGCTGATGTACGACAGAACCCCTCGACTTCCGGTGGATCAGAACATCGGAATAGGGCCAGAGTGCATTGATTCCATTAAAGAATTGGTTGCCGAAAGAGAAAAAGCCAAAAGAATTATGAAAGCATCGCATGCACGCACAAAGGAGCAATCCGCGAGGCAACGGCTCGGCAAAACTAGAATGTTCAACCTAGGAGAACGGGTAAAGTATCGAGATTATCGGAACACGGGTGCCAGCGGCCCAGGATCAAGAAAACTTCTACCCAAATGGAAAGGTCCGTATTTGGTAGTCTCCAGAGGAGGCCCAGTGTTCACGATCAAGAGGGACGGGGAGACGAAACGAGTGCATGCCAGTGAGTTAGCGACGTGGCACGAGATGCCGGCGCGGCGAACCAGAAGATCAATATTCCAGGAGGAAACAATGCGTCGATCGGAGAGGATTCGTCAACAAATGCAGAGGAACCAAGGGACTTCAGAAGGGGGAGGAGTGTTGTATGACAGGCAATTTCGTTGTGAGTAGTATACTACTCACAAGTAGTATATTACCCACAGGTGACACTCAGGAACAAAAGGGCAAGCTCCGAACGCCAGGAAGACGACGGACAAAAAAAACTATCGGAATAGTGTGTACACACTACGGCAGAAGTTCCACCAAGGTGAATGACAATGATGCATGTGAATGCATGTCTAACGTGCAAATGAGTGTACGCGTTTGTGATTTCATTTTTGACATGACCTATACGGGAATTTTGCGCAATGAAGGGATTCTCAGGCCAAGCGTGTTTTGCGGTCACAACATGGGTACAAACTTTGAAAACATCTATATTAGCTCGCATTTTAAGCCTAAGGAACGGACCGCCGAAGTGGAAGACTGGTGGTAGGAGATAAGACTTACCGGAACAGCGCTACTTTGACAAGTTATATCCGTTACGGAACTTACGTAATAGTAAACAAAAACGAGAGTTGTGTAAATTATTTTCAGCCAGATCTAGTTTTGGCACAGTGTGTGCCATTGTTTTACTTGGAACGTGCTTCCAAACCTGACCTGGATTCGACTGGATCGCAAAGCAGTTTGTTCTATGTAGCCTGATTCCATTCAGGGCCGTCGTGTTTATTGAATTACATGCTTATGTTTGGATTAAGGCTTGGGGCTGATGTATTTAAACTAATAAGGACATAAACTTCCTGCGCGTATCGGGGCGCGCTTGCCAGTAGTCTTGGATCTCATTCACTGGACGACATTGGTACATACTGGGCAAGTGACCAGCACATAATACGAAAGTCTGATACTGTCTCATATGATACTACTGTTTGCTTAACTGCCAACCGCTTGGTTTCTATGCGATCACTGTGGCTTCTTGATACTTGTCTGGATATTCTTTCCAATAGCAGACATAACTCAGTTCGCAAGAATGCTCGTTGTGAATTTGGGAAACACCTACGAGAGGATCCCGAGATCTGGTGTGTAATTAGTTTGGACTGAAGCGGTTTCCCGATTGGAGGAAGTTCAGCTAATCTGAACTCATACACAAGCTGTTGCAAGCGGAATTTTAGTCGATCGGCGTCGACTAGTCAAAAGCGGCGACCAGCTGCTACATCGAATTTCTTTGCAAGAGGTGGTGATTAAAACACATTGTTTGAACGTGTTCGAGATTCAATCAACGGAGTCACTCAAGGCAAGTTCGTGGAAAGTAACGACGAACGGATGAATCAAAACATAAAACGTTTATTGCCCAATGGCAATCGTAGACATTGTTGTTTCTTTATACAAACAGTATTGTTCCTCTAATAAATTGGAATTGCTTAATGCTTCCCAGGCCACTATTGTTCTGATTTTCTCGATTTAGTAGCCCAGTATGCGAACTGGTAGACACAACGGGTCTTCAAAATGGAATAGGGAGTTGCCACCGCGAAATATGTCCCTCTCATCCGAGCAACAGTTAGCAGGAGACCAGATAAAATCGAGGCCCTCTGTGAAGCTGATGATATGCCTATCTATAAATTACAACGACGCTTAGGACGTTGGACTGTTCACCTCCAACAGCAGTTCAATTAACCACCCACGCTATTGCCTACGTTTTTGGGCTTTACCTGCGTTCATTAGTCTGCTGGCGGTTCTCCACCGTCGGCTCCGCAAGCTGTCAATCAACGAAGGCATTCCAGTTAATTGGGGTTTAATTGTCTCCATTGAAAAAAAAATGGCTTGCCCACTTCGTGCGAAAATCGTCTAATAATTAACTGGTTCCTATTGCACCACAGTTAACGGCAACCATTGTGCTGCGCAGACTAAGTGAAGCTCGCGAACAACATATCCGCTAGGAACCGGATAGAGTTCACTCTGACCTTGATTTCATTGATTGCGTCTTCCTACTCCGCAAAATGCTGGAATTTCACCATTCATGTAGAAAGTTAACTCGCTGTCTTTTTGGATATCAGGGGGTCTTTGGTTCAGTTAACAGAACTGTACACCTGGGAGCTGCATCAATATTGGTTTACTGTTTGATGAGGTCACAAATTGTACAGCTAAGACTCGGATGACGTTCGTCAGCTTAGACCGTATATATCGTAGGCATGATCTCAGTCTTTTTATGAATGACGCGTTTATAAGGCCACTGTAATGGCGGTTTTTTTTGCGATTGTGAAACCAGGTGCGTTTGCGCAGAGGATGTTCACAGAGTGCCCGTTTTTGACGGTCGATGTCTTCAAGGCATTAGTGGCGTGTGATGAGAGCACTGTGTCAGAAACAAAGGAGTTCTTCGAAGCGGGTAAACTCTGTTGATCCCTACACACAGTGGTCTTGTCTTACAAGCTTCGTTGGCTTGGTCATATTCTTACGAATGGTAACCCACGGCCTGTCACATCATGCCTTGTTTGTAAGTGGTATATTAGCCCGGGAAGTGGCATCCCAGTGACCAGCGTGTTGTTCCTGTTCAGTGTTTGAGAGCACTCACACCAAATCATTCATCAGTAAGGCTTTCCTGGACTCCTAGTTCAGGTCAGAAGGGCAACGAACACCTTTTGGTGCGGACGCTGCCTACTATAGCGAGGAGTAGAAGTCAGTTACACTTGTGTTTCGAATCTATGTATGCATCAGTGTATTTTTTCCCTTTCTTTCACCTTGCACAATCTCACCCTTGTTCTTGTATATTGTGGCAGGTTCACCATCTCGTGGTTTTACCATGTTAATTATATGTAGTGGGTACTCCATGTTATTTTTGGCTGAGCTACGGTAACTTCCCATGTGTGAACTACCTTCCTGCTAAGCTAGTTTAATTATATACCCGAACTTATGGAACAGGAAACCCCATGAGTCGGTCCTAATGCCAACGTTATTCCAAACTTTCAGTGAAAACCTATATTTGTATGTTTCGACAAGACACTGCTGTGGCAAATCGAAAACCGTACTGATACATCGATGCAAGATGCAATTTCCTACACAATATACACAAATTGATCAATGTGTATCAACATAGTTAGTCGACAAATTTTACCTTATTCACGATGACAATTTCAGAATATGTTCTGGAAAGATAAGAACAGATACAAGCAGGAATGTCAGTGTATGATTAGAGAATAAGTAGGTTTAAAAGCTAAATGAGTGATTAAGACAATGATAAAATAATAAGTGGTCTTCAAAAGCTCCTTAACGATGTCATGGTATGGAGTATGGTTATCCGCAAAAAAAAAGCTTCACCGACCTGTCTGACAGCACTTAGGTTCTTGGGCATCTCACAGTATGAGTGGAACACAAAGTATCTATAATCACCCACAACCCTGTCTCCTGCATGTTCATCATGTATATAAAAATGTATATACGTCGATATTCTCGTGTAGAGCCCAGAATTGAAATTGTGTTGTCGGCCATCGTATGCCTTACGAGAATGTGGTATGTGTACTTTTCATTCAGTGATCTGCCTCCAACTGAGTTTGCATCAATGACTATATAATGTGTTTTCTCCCTCACATCCACAGGCCGAAAGAAAATTCACTTCACTTTGGATGACAACACAGAAATGGTGGAAGAGTACGATGTGAAATCTCAGTGCTTGTTATGTAAGGAATTCGTTTATTCGATTTACTGGGACGCAACTGTGTTCATTGTTCAGCTCGAAAGTGGAAACGGAAAACTCCACTCGGTGGAGATGGCCCTTGGGAATTCGAGGTTGGTGAATCACCATCATTGTTTACCGGAATGGATGAGATTTCAGAAGCTAACACTAACGTAGGTGATACCGGTTGACACACATTAATGATTAATTCCGTTTTTTCGGTCACAGCCTAAGTTTGGACGTTCTGATACCAGTAAAACATTTCAGTGGCGTGTACGTAATATGCCTTATCCGCTCAGTGTCTACTCTGTCCAAGTGGATTCGAACGATAACACACTAGTCCTTAGAACTAGTAACAAAAAGTGATTTGTGTATTTTTGTTAATATTTCACCGCTCTGTAGATATTACAAAAAATTCGATATACCCGATATGAAGCGTTTAAATCTTCCTCTTTCACAAGATGCAATCAAGTTGAATCATGCAAACAATACTCTTCTGATCTCAGTGAGTCCATTGGTTTGTGAGAGCCATAATTGATGTGACCTATTTTTGCAGTACACGAAACCGGATGAATTTCTTCAATACGAAAAACAGCTCAAACTGTACTTGTCCACCGTCAAATCAATTGACGAAAAGGAAAGCGACTGCAAAACTAGTTAATATTTGTTGTCAGTAAAACCATATGCCCATGTATATTCGTCTTATTTTGTGATAAATGTTCTTGAGGAATAAAATAGGACATGACCAATTTTATGATGGTGTTCATCTTTGTGTTTGACCATCGAAGTATATTTGTCCTGTTGTTATTCAATTGTGTTTTGAGTTGAACCTTAACTATTGCACTGGCTTTTGTCAGTGTTAATCGTTTTTTGGAAACATTCGGTTTCACACTAAGAATTTCATTCGAAATGCGGAGAGGGGGGGGGGGCACACACGCAGAGTTTTAGGTACCTTGATTTCAGGTGCAATATACTTTTTAAAACTTTAATCTTCGACTGGATTCGAACCAACCTACAGGGGCCACACGCTTTTACGTGACGTTCCACTGGGTTAATGTAATTTCCGGATCATCAAGTGAATTTCGTGTGACTGTGAGATGTTGACAATAAAACGTTTTATCACTACTAGTAAGTTGCAACAAAAGAAATTGGCACAGAGCGTGCGTACGGATAAAATGAAACTCATAAAGGTCAAACATTATAATGTCAAACCATATTCACATCGTTAACAACGACATTTTCATTTGATGCTCTATTTTTCGAAATTGTTTCGAATAGACAATGTACGCGTGTTGATACCGATTTCAAATCTTCTAATGGGATGTGAATCTTGTTCAGTGTATCACACAGGAAATTGCATGCCCACAGCCTCTCTTACATTCTATTATGTTACTTACAACATCTTAATCTAATGCTCATAGTTTTCAGTGCCTTTTCGTCTAGACACTACCGAATGTTCAACAGCATTGTTCCGTGTGACTTATCGGGACTTCCCGGGCTTCGTTGGCACTGTGCCGATTAGAAGCAATCCTCTCCTCAAACTTTCATATGTTGGGTGTAGTCGGAATGCTAAGTTTTTTCGAAGCCATAGATGCCGTTACATACAACAATCGTGTATCGTCTGTCAACATCTTCATTCACACGCAGCTTTCCCTGCATTACTGCGCCGTTCACAGTACATCCATGTGGTGCCCTTGTTTCCCGAGGCTGTTGTTTGAGCGAGTTGGGCTTGTGTAACACTTGAGATGTCATAACTTGAACAGCTTTCAGTATGAACCTCCATCGTACGTAGTAGGAAGATCATGGGTTAAAGCAAGCAGTTGTATTCAGGTTAATACTAGCACTCTAAATCATGAGATTATAGAACACTTAATTTAATATTTGCACACGTAAGGTAACCAGCGAAAATCCAAAGGATCATCCACCAAAGAACTTAACGATTCACGAGAGATACGACTGGCCCTCCAATCTCGACGTTGCGTCTCAAATTCGGACGGCAGACTGATCAATTTCCCACGAGTACGTGTCAACCTTTAGAATCGTTAACTAGAACTGATTTCGGTCCTTTTGTTAATTATCTACTACTACTACTACTATATCATTTATTTTGAAGAGCAATATGCATTCTTTGTTCAAGGGAAGAACAAACGGTGACACAAAAATTAAGCAACAGATGTGTGGAAAGGTGAATGTGAAAACAGGCTGTCTGTCAAATGTGAGATGCTGCGTAGTTAGCAACATTGAGCAGTTGACAAGTCCTCTCACAAGAATAGCAAGCGTTAATGGACCGGTAATCAAATGAAAAGTTATTTGCGCCGCACATAACAAACGGGTTTAGAATTTTTATGAAATAATAAAAAGAAAATAGGTGAACGGTCAGTCTCACAAAATCAATGGCTGCTCAGGGCACAGGGTTGCTGTCACAATCAAGGCTCACGCATCGGGACAGAAAAATGTCCTTCATATTGACAATTGTCAGAGAGGTGGCAACAGTTAACGCGGGATTCCTCACATAAATGTGTCGTAGGTTTTTAGGGAACCTGGAACAGTCAGTGGACATAAATACGTGACGGCGTAGGAGGGCAGCCCCAGTCGAAGAATAGCGTTACTTGAGGAGGGAAATATAATACCGCGAAAAGATGATCTCACAAGTGAATGAGAAACAGAGTTCACATCACAGCTCAAAGTATGGAGGACCAATTGAATAGCGGAATTATGAGAGTCGGTCCCGCACTTCACAATCTTATCTGTTCATGCAAATTGGCTTCGGTAATCATCCACCATACTGACGTCAAGCACCACTGCAGTGACGTCACGAACGGCGATCACATCGGGTTTGTTGAACGAGCTCATCGTTGGTACTCGCAAATCCTCGAATACTGTATAGCCCAAGTTGCGCAGTCGTTTCGCCAGGTCTTTGGCCACGCGGTTGTGTCGAGCACAACGCGTGTCATGGGTGATCCAGCATGATTGTAGAATATGAGAAAGGCTTACCGGTTGACCGCAGTTGCCACGGCAGAGAACTGAGTGGCTACTTCGGCCACCTGGTGAATTTCAAAATTTAGTCTGTGACAGACCACATCTGAGCTGGATGACACGAATAAAGATTCTGGGGAAGATGCGATCTGAGTTAAATAGCCAACGATTAGATAGTGGAGAGCGTGACACTTACTGAAGACCACGTCCGTCTAGCGAATGGTAGAGTTTATCCATCTATGCCGCATGGGCTTTCCCCTTGTTCATCACTACTACACCCTAAACGTGTACCGGGAGGTTCACTTCCTTCAAGATAGGGCCAAATGAATTATCTTCTGCTACATTCCGCAGAACTGAACATTGATTGGAGAGAAGTCTCTCCACTCGAGATTTACGCGAGATTGGAATAGTTGCAGACAAACTCGGGATGCCCAAACCGCCCAGACAAATTGGGGTATGGATGTAGCTGACTGGTTTATCTTTAGGAAGGCAGAGCCACTGCCGAACAAACTGGCGAATCGTACAGTCCATAGCTTTGAGCGTGTTACGGTGGACTCGACTCAAGACTAATCAGTGATTCATCTTCGGGATCAGATGTTGTCTCAGGAGTTCAAGACGCTGGTGTGGCTTCAAAGGCGCTTTGGTAGTTTCATCCAGAATCGTACGAAATTGCAGACGGTGATTACTGAATGTTTTATCCTTCCAGGTGAACGGGATACCTAGATAGGTCACCGTGTCGGAGACGCCTAGTGAATGGATAATGTCCGGACCGAAGTGAATAGACTCGTCAGAGATGGCGGCTGCGTTACGTTTATGGTCACCGCGGATGCCCATGAGCTCAGTCTTCTTCGGATAGCTCCAGGATACTAGCGCCGGCTGCAAGCTTCTCGGAGAGACGCGTAGGATTCTCAGCTAGATGGACAACTGTTCGGATGTTACCAAGGCTGGGTTCTATGACGCCCTCATTGACCTTCTAAGACAAACTAAACACTCACATCATCATACTAACGGGCGCTTTTAATGCTCAGCTTGGTCGTTTTTATTCGGATGAGAAACGGCTAGGAGGTATGTTTGGTGTTCGGGCACAACGCACCATGGTATGTATATTTCGAGCACCGCATTCCAACACAGGAAGAAGCACTGTTACTTGGTGACCTCCGTGTGCTTCTCAGTCGTGGACACAGTTGGATCATATATTCACTTACCAAATGCGATTGGTACTGTGCTAGTGTTGACATCTCTTGGTGTGTTCTGTGTGATTAGTGATTAGTGTTTCACAGTGCAGGTCACGCTATACTATCTTGCATGTCCTACTGATAAATGAATATAGTGCATGATTACCTGTGTTGACATGAGTTTCATGTATATAAGGCTACTCAGTATTGATCATCCCAGTGTGAATGAAATTTAGAAAGCGAACAGTTGATGAACACATTAAAATGTTATTGTTAGAATTGAGTGGAAACGTGCACCCAAAGACTCTGGGTGGAGTTCCTCAAGTCAAACATCTTTTTTGGGGTAGCCAACCGAGAAGTACTTTGTCTCCACAATCGTGAACCCATGAATGTATGCAAATAACGAATGTTGCTTTTTGTTCCTATCGTAACCGTTTAGCACAGATGTCGGTAGCTGATTTTGCCTCCATGTCACATTCTACCACACTCAACCAATCAGTCTCCATTTCTGCTCTTGTTAACTAACCCTACTCGACAACCTCCAGTCCCGTCTTCGAACTAGCCGAAGACTTACATTATTTGCTGTTCTTGGCAGTGAGTTCCAAACAGTTTTCGCTTTCTATTTGCTATTTCTGCCAGGTTTACTTTTCGTCAGTTTTATAACCCTGTTTTGGATAATGTTATCGTCCGCTGTCGACTCATTTTTCACGATACCTGATAGCATACCTACCGGTCACAACTAACGTGGCCAACGGTTTCGCTAGCCTGTCAAACAAATTTGAACCACAGGGTGACTGTCGCGATCTCTGCGAACCGTGCATCATACCGGCTGTGCATTTCATGGGTATTACGGAAAATAGTGCATTTGTCAGCAATGCAATGACTCGTGTGCATGAACTTTAGATTAATCAAAGTCATTGGAGCCAGTGGATGCGAAACAGGAGACCCCCGTCAATGCGGAAGTGCGATGCTGGGAACCCATGTTTCCCCGGGTCGGTTCTCCTGGAAAGTAATAATGGGAAACCTGACGTAGCGCCGAATTTCAGGATCACACTGTAACCAAAGGAACGACCAGGTTGTTGAAGGAGGATTAACCAAGGATGCTTACCTTAGTGATCACTTTAGCTAG
>JTDE01000710.1:44364-54615 GCA_014338405.1 Paragonimus skrjabini miyazakii
TCCGCATTGCTCCACAGGAACATTGGCCTCTAAGACTTCCGAATTCAGCCGGTTCGGAAGGATTCTGGCAAGTACCTTGCCTGCGCAGCTTAGAAGACTGATGCCCCGATAGCTGTCGGGGCATTGCTTGTTACCCTTACCTTTTAACAAAGGTACTATCACAGCATCCTTTAAATCCTGTGGCATCACCTCCTGCTCCCAGATGGAGTGAACCAGTTGGAGCAGTGCATCTTCCATCGCCAGCTCGCCATTCTTCAGGATCTCGCCTGGCAATCCATCATCACCTGCAGCCTTCCCGTTGCGAAGTTGGCCAATCGCTCGCTGCAGTTCTAGTAAATCAGGAGCGAGAGTAAGTGAATACTTATTGGCCTGTTGAGGCAGCCTGTTTACGGTCACCCACTCAGTGGTAGCAGGACGATTTAGTAGGCTACCAAAGTGTTTGTGTCAGACATTCAGGATGTCTTCTGGCTGGGTGTCCATGTCAACCAGTGCTTTAGTAGACTGGATCGATGGACCGAAAATCGCTTTGAGCGAATCGTAGAAATCCTTATGCTGCCGAGGATCTGCGAAGCTCTGCATCCGCTCACCCTGCTTCATCCACCAGTTGTCCTTGACTCCGCGAATACGCTCGGCTAGTTGACGGCGGATACTTCGGAACTTCGCCTTTTTCGCTTCATTGCCCGGGTCCACTGTGGAAGCAGCAAACGCGGTATTCCTCTCTCGTACCAGTTCGGTGATAACCGCATTGTTGTCGTCGAACCAGTCCAGACGTTTCTGGCGTTTGACACCAATCGTCTCGGTGGCTGCCGTCGTGATCCGTTCCTTGATGAACTGCCTTCAGGGGTAGTGGATATAGGAACGTCGTGCAGTTGAGTGGCAACTGCACACTGAAAAGCAGTCTTCATCTCGCCGTTCTCCAGTCGTTTGATATCCAACTTCTGCCGTTGTCCGGAAGATCTACAATAGACAGACTTGCGTACATGGATAAATAATTTAGTCCTAACCAGTCTATGATCGGTGCTACATTCAGCGCCGTGCATCACTCGCGTGATACGCACCTCACGGATGTCGCGCTGTCGTACAGTCACGTAGTCAAGCAAGTGGTGATGGCCGCTTCGTGGATGGGTCCACGTCGTGATGTCGCTCGCATCGAGCTGGAATCGGGTGTTCGTGATAGCCAGCTCGTGAGTAGCACACAGGCGGAGCAGACGATCACCGTTCTCATTGACTGAACCGATGCCGTAGGGTCCGAGGCCTCTCGGGCAAGCTACCGAGTCGCGTCCAACTCGAGCGTTTAAGTCACCCAAGACAAACAGTCGATCAGTCACCGGCACCGACCGGATTGTGGCGGACAGTTGATCGTAAAACTGGTCCTTTGTATCATCAGTGGGACACATAGTTGGACCATAAACACTAACAAATGTAGTACACTTATCTCGACCGAGTAGCAGGCGCACATACAGCATTCGAGGGTTGATGCCCTGCGGTTTGTCTTTCATCAAAGCGTTTATGCGATCAGCGACTGCAAAACAGACACCATGCTCCCGAGCACCGTCTGTTGGGTAACCTATCTAGTAAAAGGTGTATCCGGCACCTGCTTCCCGTAACTTACCTTGGTTTGCAAGCCTTGTCTCGCTCAAGGCTGCTACGTCAACTCCATAGCGACACAGTTCCATCGCGATCAGTGCAGTGCGCCGTTCTGGCTGTCCTTTGGAGCTGCATCGATCCAGCAGCGTACGCACATTCCATGCTCCAACACAGAGCGTCTTGCGTCCCCGAGCCTGTGTCAGGTTGCTCTTCGGGTTACTGAAACTTGAGTGAGCATTATCTGCTCGGGGATTCATGTTGGGGGACAATATGAGGGTGAGTGATTGGCAGTAGCATATTTTCGCCTATCCACCCTGCCATGTGCAGCAGATAGGGCGACCTGATTTATCCTGCGTGACGGCCGATGCAGTATGATATTTCGTTTCTGTTGTAAAGTCATGGTTTTTATGAGCTTTGGATACTGCCAGGATGCCCAGACCTAGACAGGAGAGCGATTAGGGCCCTCAACCAAAGCCTTTGGCTCAAAATCCTGTACCGCAAGGCAGCAGGTGACACACACGCACACATATGCAGCAGCATCAATCATCAAGAACAGGCTCTACAGTCACAACCCAAGACATTCAGTACATTCACATAGAGATTATACTGCACAGCCAAACCAACCACATATGGTGCACAGACAGACCTATCACACATGCAGAGAATCAGATCAGGCAGAAAAATAACAAACTCAACCGAAACACAACACATTGACACCATTCACAACGAACACCTCACAACGGTTGCATCTGTTTTTTGTTGGTTGAACCTGCAACGACCGAGGTCGCAGTCAGCACAGCTCTCCGGATCAAAACAGCACACAAGCCTGACCACCACGCCGAGGTAGCAGAAAAGGTCCCACAAACACACAGGCACGCATGACGCAGTCAGACCTGGATCGGAATGGAGGACATGACAACTGATCAGAACAAGACACGGTCCAGATGAGCGCCACTGCATTAAACTTGTACACCGATCCCAACAATAAAGCTCCGAAGCATTTAGCTTAACCTTTTCATTGACTGTCATTCAAATATTGTTATTTGTTAGTGAGTACTCAGGCTATCACGGTTAACAGTTCCACTACAATCAACAAACCTGACGCGTTCATTAGCGGAGGAACTTTGTTTAACAATCAACCTTGAAGTCTTCACAGTTTTCCTGGCCTCCTTGAGCTGTCCGAATACTTAATGGAACATAAACCTGCATTTCATAAATGACCCTTATGTCTGCATGTGTTGGACCAGATACGGTTGTATCAAGGTCCGTCTGCCATGACTGGTTTCGACACAGTAACGCAGTATCACCAAGTCGCTCGACTCCGGCAGAGTTGTTTGCCTTTTCGACCCCCGTCGGTTCTGAATCTTTTATAATTGTGGCTTTCAGCCATTTAACTGGTAGTTATCCTCCCACGTCTTTTCTTTTCTTTCTTCTACACTTTCCGCAGAGTTGGTTTATTGCCCAGCTGGGTCATGTTCTCAAGTCTTCTCCATTACGGCTACGTATAAACCCCGTAACAAACGCATACGGCCACCTCACATTTCAGCAATATCGATCTTATTAATAGAGCAGTAATGTCGATGTACAATTTCTGTCAGAAAGCCGCAGGGCAAATTTTGTTTGCAAAGGCTTGAAAAAAAGGAATCAATTAGGAGGTATGAAAAACAGCAGCGATAACATTGTATGGCCATGGCAAGTTGCTCCGGTATCTTCAGGCTAGTAGATCGACCTAGTGTTAGTTAATGACATAGATATTAGATACTTTGAGAACCAGCTATTCCAGTTGTCTGGGTGTGAATTGACTGTCATGTGATTACTTTCCACGTGACTAGCGCTTTGTTTAAACTTAGCTGGTTCACATGATGCTGCAATACATCAGTGGTTCACACTGATGCTTAACTGCCAAAAAACCACGAAGAAACTAACCAATAAAGAAAGCGAGAAAAAAAGAAGGGGAGGGGAACAGAAATACTGGAAAATAGATGCGTCTATATTCAAAAATACAAAATTATGGCGCCTACACCTTGCAAACAAACAATAGAACTGTAAGTGAAAGTAAGGCGTCATCGGCTTCCATTGCTCCTTGTCACTTCACAAACAACTCGGACAAACAAAGACAATATTCATGCCATTGAGCACGGTTAGCCGTCATCTCGCCAACGTCTCAAGCCATCGACTGTGTGAGTCACGAGGGCCCTATCCAGGAGGACGAATCCGATCTACCGTGACCAACTCCTTCGTGAGCGATTTCATTTGTGTACGCCAGATCATCATCTGTACACCTCGCACCTTATACCAGTCAGCCGCAACGCCGGTAAACAGTGTTCAGTGTGGCAAACGACTAGCTGGCATCCTTAGTACATGACCTAACCATCTAAGTTTGTGCAAATGTGGTGTGTGAACAAAACAACTCGTTTGACATTCAATATCAAACACCCGCTTCCTAACCTCCTCGTTGCTTACTCACTCACGAGCGATTGAACGTAGACATCCGTGGTCGAATACCTGGAGGTGGTTCACGTCTTCTACCTTGAGCGGCTAGGTTTCGCTGCCGTAAATGCTTCGCCAAATGAATCCAGGCATATATGGTATCTTAGATGAGACCCAGTTGTGAAAAGTCAGGGCTTCGGCTGGATTCGAACCAGCAACAGAAGCACCATGCCTTAGCGCGGCAAGCGCTCTACCAGCTGAGCTATGAAGCCATTGTTGCTGAATGTTGTTTCACGAAATCTGCAGTACCATCATTTGGTGCGACCCAAAAGTAATGTTCCTCGGACTATCAGTGCCGTTTCGTTTATTTCACTGACATAAGAAGTTATTTGGTTGGGTGTGTGCTGTGAAGAGTGTATTGATGTAATCATTTGAAATAAGGAGTTTGCTTCAGTTTGCCTACTAACTACTGGCGTTCGCTAATTGTATGAGGCGATGTCTTGAACCTTCGGGAAACTGGTCATATTAAATTGTGATCCAGATGTTCGGACATCCTCTATCCTTCAATTTGATAAGGTACCACAATTATACTGTATGACAAAGTCTCACATGCCATTTATCACAACAGCATCCTGGTTGATTATACTTGATGAATCTTTAAGGTCATCCTCTTTTCCACAACAATCAGGTCGCTCATTTTCGTCATGATGTATCCGGATCAAACGTTAATTGAAATCGTGGGAAGAATCACGTAACAGCTAAGTTTGTTTTCGGTATTGTACTGTCAGGCCGAATACAACACATTTATATGGATTTGCCGAAGATGACTGGCAGCTTATCAATCTGCTAAGGAATGGTATGTATTGATGTCGACTTAGTCCGCTTCATGAGGTCTAGTTACCTAACATCACATACATGTGCTATACTTCATTTCGAGGGAGTCACCATGCTATGTAATAGATCTATCCGGGTTATGAATGCATAACGACACAGATATGTGAATTTCTTCACAAACTTTCACAGCTCACGTGATTGATGTTATTTAACCAGACCTCACGAATCGGATCAGGTAGACAGTATTGTTTACTATCCTTCATGATACTAATGTACTGTCTATCGCCACTCAGCGGATTTGTGTTGCACTTAACCCGGGAATAAGGCGCCGAAAAGCTTGCTTGTTGTGCGTTTCTTCTTAGGAGTAATCATGATATATATATATATATATATATATATATATATATATGAAAGTCAGATGAACTACTAACCACACACAGCTCAGTTGCAAAGCAATTCGTTGACACCCGGACCATTGCTAATGCGATCTCGTAACTTCAATATCGGATCAGTAGTGCCGCATCTACGGTTTTCAAAATACCCGACTTACATGTGAACAATCACTATTTGATCAGCGTATCAGTCTGGAAACATTGTATCCGCCAGTGCTGACTGTGTAGTTTTGTCATGGATATTTTCATATTTTACGGATAGTTTCTTTTCTATAAAGCTTATTTAAGCGAATTCTATGACTTTCTAATAGCGCTTGTTGCAAAAGATGATTACTGTAGACTCTACTATGGAAGCAAACATTAAAGATTGAGATGATTGTACGACTCTATCGGGACTGTATGTTTTTCACCACTTCCCCTCGAAGGTGAGCTTCTGGCTTCTTCACTACCTAGTTATACACCATGAGACCTATACAAATAAACGGCAGTCACAGACTGGATGTACAAGAGGATCAAGAAAGGCTACGACATAACGGTTGTTCATGAAGTGTTGTAACACGTTTGATTGTGTACATGAAACAGCGTTTTTGCATAGCAAATTTGTTTACTCTTTTCTACCGACTCGGTTAGAAAATCTTATGCATTGACATTTTGAATTAAAAGGGTCAATGTGGATAGATCAAAGAAAAGTTATTTTTCTGACCTAAGGATGTAACCGACAAATTATGATGCTCGGAACGGTCAATTGTTTGCAGTAAAGTTACTCCCTGGTGACCGAAAGTTAAACGGAAAAGTTATAAACTTTTGCCTTTTTGTAAAAGAAATCGATATTGATGAACTGACTGCCAAAAGTTTTGTTTACAATCAGTTTTTTAGTCATAACCTTTGTAAATTGTTTTGCATCTACATTCCTTTTGTTCTCTCACACTGCAATTCCGCAGACGCCTTGTTGGTACATGTTTTTTCTTTCTCATTTTCTTAGTTCCGTTTTACGTTGCACAACTGTTTCTGGAGACTTGCCGTAGAGAGACAATGCCAATTTTACAACCTCAGTCGGTTACCTCTCAACTAAAATTCATGTGAACGGAATCAAATGATCGTCGATGTCGACTAAACTTCAAGTAGACTACTGTCATTGGAACAAACCCGTAGGTCGATGGCATGCGGTTGTGTTATTCGTTAACAAATTTGAATACTTACAGGTAGTAACAATGATTATTATGTAGTTAGCTAAAGTAGTTTAGTACTGTTGACTCCAATCACGTCCTTGTGAACCTCATCCATGTGCTGCGTACAGGATAGCAGATCGGGAACATCGTTCTCTTTTCCAGCTAAATGACGAATTGTGAAGTCGTATTCCTGTAATCGCAATGCCCAACGAGCCAGTTTCTCTCACGGATCCTTCGCCGATTTAATCCACTCCAACGGCTTGTGATCAGTCTCCACATGGAAACGTCTGCCGAGCAAATATGGTCTCCATTTTTCCAATGCCCACACGATCGCCAAACACTCATTCTCTGTCGTTGAGTAGTTTCGTTCAGCAGGAGTTAATACTCGACTGGTATATTCCACAATACCGCCTTCCTGCTTCAGTACAGCGCCGATACCCACATCGCTTGCATCCGTCGCAACAACGAAGCTCTGTTCAGTCACTGGCAACTTCAGGGTCAACTGTCCCTCCTTCATCAATTGTTAGATCATAAGCAGTTTCTCGGGAATCGGTTGGACCTCTCCCTGACCGACCTTGTGACCGAGTAGTACTACCGTTCGTTTCGCCAGCTGACACTTTGAACTGTTGATTCGAAGGCCGCCTTGTTCAATCTTCTGCAACGTAGCTGAAACGCTTGCTGTATGCTCTGTCTCATTCGCGCTGTAGATGACGATATCGTCTCCGTAGACAACAGTATTTTTCAGTCCATCCAGCACCTTCAACATCAGACGTCTGAAAGTGAACGGGGCGCCTGACAGTCCGAACAGCATACGTTTGAAACGATATTGCTTTTCTCCCACTGTGAACGCCGTTTTGTCTCCGTCCGATTGCTTGATTGGGACTTACCAATATCCAGACCGCAGATCTAGCACTGTAGATATCGTGGCGTTCTGTAGCTTGTCGAAAATTTCTGCCACGGCTGGGACTGCAACGACTTTGTTGACTGTAATCTCATTGAGTTTTCTGAAGTTGATACAAAATCAAAATTTCCCATTGGGCTTCCTCACAAACAGAACAGGAGAATTGAACGGGCTATCAGCCTCTTCAATGATTTCTTCCTTCAGCATTTCCTTCACTTGTCGCTCAATTTCCGGCTGCAGGTGAACCGGAGTCCTTCTGGGCCCGATTGGTCGAAATTGGTCTGACTTGATGAAGATTTCATGTTCAATCCAGTCACAGTAGCCATATGGGTCTTGGTCCGTAGTGAACAGCTTTCGGAATTTGCATATCACCTCATTCAATAACCGATTGTTACAGACTGGTATTGCTCCGGGTGCATTCCCTTCAACTTGTCCAAGTTGAGGCTTGCGTTTTCTCATTAACGGAACCACTCCATACTTTGTTACGAGTTTACCATGCTTCAAATCAATCACAGCCTCAGCGCGTTAAAGAAAATCCGCCCCCAATATAGTCTGGCGTGTGTCGGGGGAAATGACGAACGATTGCTTGACTACGTGATCCTCGATTCCGACATCATACTCCGCAACGCCCGTAACTCTGAGTGTAAACCCACCGACTGTTCGAAAGACCATCGCACACGGCTGAACAACCCTTCCCGGCCTCGGCCCAATCAATGAAATTGCCGCCCAAGTGTCACACAAACAGCACTCCGAGCTACCATTGATTTCTATCCTACCCTGAACTGCCGTCTTATCAACCGCCCCTATTATCGGATCATTCTTCCCAGACAAAAAACAATCATTGAAACGTTTATTTACATGAAACCTCTTCTCGCCCCGCGGGCAAAATCTTCGCCAGTGTCCACGTCTCCCGCATCTGTAACAGAAGTCGCCATGGCTTATCCTTATCTTCAAAGCCGCCACTTCATGAGTCAACTTTTCCACTGCGATTCGCAGGTCATTCACTTCACTTGGTTCACTCGTCTTCAGCTCGCTGACTATCGGAAAGTTTTCTGTCAGCAATTGTCGAACCGCATCAGCCAGTTGTTCCAACGTCATTGGATGTGCGATGAGAGCCACCCTGAGCTGATCCCGCACCGCTGGTGGCATTCCGTCCAAGAACTGATCTGTCAGCATGCGTTGTTCCGATTCCTGGTCCAAATGTGGCTGGGCTGTTGACAACGCTGCTCGCCGTGACGCGGCATGCACCAGAGGGTCACCTCCTAGTCCAAGTCGGGCGCCCCTGAACTGCCGCATTGCCTCTTGGCAGTCGGTAGGGATACAGAACCCGGCTATCAACGTCTCCTTCGCCCTGCCCTTGAGCAGCATCCGCAGGGCCGCCAGCTTCGCTTAGTCGGTCTTCTCTCCAACCGTCTCCGCCATGTCCTAGAAGTCCTCTAGGAAGCTCCGCAAGTCCCCATCCTCAAACGGCTGCGGCCATGGAATCTTCATCCTCCAATCCTGGTCACGGCACCAATTGTTGTGAACCGAGAACGCGGATGGCACAATGGTTGTTTATTCGAAAAAGTAGTATATGGATTAAGCGTTTAAACAGAACCACAAATAAAACCACCCATTTGCACGCGGTACTTGGTACCAGACCGTCTCCGTCGTCACAGACGCCAATGGTCAGTTCCTTCACGTAGCAAGAACCATTTTGGGTGATGCTGCATTCCGATGTTTCTTTCTGCATTTTTCCTGTGGCTTGTTCGATGTCAAAATATATGCTCTGGTCCTACTACTGAATAGCCGTAGTGTGAGTAGTATATTACGATCGCTTATCCTCACTGCAATACTACTTACTTTGTGGCAGAGCTTGGACAGCATAGCGGAATTCGGGGAGTATCGAATAGAGCTGATTCCGGAGTTGCATCGCGACTATGCTGCGCATAGGGAAGAAGGAGTTTGGAAGCGTTGCTCTTAGGAATATCAGTTGTTCGATCGGTCAATGGTTACTCGTGACCGATGGTGTATCATTCCATATGGTCGAAAAACTCAATGCTCCACAGATGCATGGTGTAGATGTGAGTGGATCTGCTAGACGGAGTAATGTTTAGAATCTGACAGCAAATGTCATATTCACTGCACTCATGTCATAAGTCAACTTGTCACTGCCAGGTGGTTCATATTTTTGAGTTGTTGGCTCCTGGCAAGGTATATTAAGAAAATCGTACACTTCGGTGTTTTGCTGGTCAAGCTTGTGGGCCAGAGGCTCCGAATGAACTTCAGTTCAACCTCCCTTCACATTATAAATGACCGAGAAGTGTCAGAGGTTATCGTTGCCTCTGGAGATACACGTGTGCTGTATCTTCGAAATGCGAATTTACAATACTTGGGTTGTCATTCATTTGAATTTGCCTTTGGATAATATTATCAATCAGCAGTTTCTTTTCAGTTTGTAACGATGATGAAACCCAGTCACGTGGTCAAACTAGAGAGTGGATTTTGCTGAGCTCTGTGACGGAGCCTAGGTTGCTGGAATAAACTCCAGCATATGGTGGTATGCCACACAACTACGAAAGAAAAAAAACCTACGTGGAAAGAGGGAATAAAAAACAGCTACATCTACATTCAAACATATAACATCAAGGCGCCTACACTTTGCAAACAAACAACCGAGCTGTGAATGAAAGTATGGCGTCATAAGCAAGACAGCTTCCTCACGGCTTTCACTGCCGCGCGTCATTAAGTACACTCACTTCACAGACAGCTCGGCCAAACAACGACAACACTCATGCCACTGAGCTCGATTAGCCGCCATCTCACCTAACGTCTCAAGCCACCGAATCTATGAGTCACGAGGGCTCCAGTCCGGAATACGAACCCGATCTACAGTAGCCAACCCCTTCGTGAACGATTTCATTTGTGTACGCCAGATCATCATCTGTACACCTGACAC
>JTDE01000710.1:64255-84555 GCA_014338405.1 Paragonimus skrjabini miyazakii
CCTGTTGTTGTCAAGCCAGTTACGTTTAGAGAACCACAAGGTGGCTATCGGAAAGGATTCGTGAAAATCTCCCGACATGGCTTCGTAACGGTTCGAGAAGGCCCATTTCCAATGCGATTGGTTCCCACTTGATTGACACTAGTCATCAGATTGAGCTGAATGAAGCCTTCTAAGTCATCTACAGGGTTCGTCAAGCCAGCCCCAAGGCTGTTATCAACAGCCCAGGCTATTACAATTTCAGATTACTTTGCAATCACATGATCCTCAGTGTACCTCATGCACAAAGTACATTCCGAAACACATTTAGAACGAGAATTAACCGTGAAGTCATTGGATAATTGTATTTCATGCAAGGATGTAAGATATTGTTGTGTTTCAGTTGCAGTTGTGTGTTGGAACACTTCGGAGAGAATAGGAGCACAGAAGATTTGTGACGTAAGAAAGTGAGACCGATCAAACGTCACAATACTTAAAAATAAAACTCCAAACAATGTCACTCATTGAGTAATCGCATATTTGAAGTGTATTTATTGGATTTGTTCATCTAACTTGTAAGAGTGAAGATGAAAATTATGATTACTTTACGAAGATCGCACAATTAAGAAATTCACAATCAAATATTACAATAAAGTTTGATGGTAGGTTCATTTCAACCATTCTCTGTTAGTTCGTAGAAGTGTAATGCTTGTCGATGTATGAAAGATACTTAACCGGAAATGGGATTTGAAAAGAAGTCTTAATCAAGGGTCCATCAATTGGAATTAACAGAACAATTACTGTGTCTCCTCTCAAGGCGATCGGGCAACTTGACCATTACTCACAAACGAATATGGCTGAGCGTTCACACATGACGGTTCAGTCATGCTTAATCTGAGCGGCCAACACGGTTGCCTCATGAAAGCGTGGCCAGAGTTCTAATCCCGGCCGTGACAAAGATATGTACTACTGACGAGCTCTAATGAGAACGAAACACGAGTCTGGTGCTGCTTTTCGATTGGGATCGACTGGAAAGTCTATGGGAATGAGACGGTTGCGATCAGTTGTGGTTGATGTTCAATTTATATGAAAAACTCATTTACTTTTAAAGCGGCGGTTCCACCAAACAAATTTGAAAGATGTATTGTGTACGGACATTTCGTCCGCATCTCATCTGCTACTGCAACGAAATTAAAGCAGTCACTGTATAGCGAGCAGACGTGACAACATTGGTGAAGAATGTCGGCATGACAAATCAGATCGGAGTAATCGAGACTTGAGATCAAGCTTTCAAATGAGGCAACCTGATGCAGATTGGGGGAGTCATACTAAGAAATCAAATGTTCATGAGCACTTAAATGAGGGATGGACAGAATCTTAAAAAACACCTCCAAACTTGCTTGGAAGCCAAAAATGTTAGAGGGAGATGTGATAGAAAGGTGAAAACATTAAAGCGAGATTTTGAGAATGGGAGGAAATTACTAGGAGACAAATTGCTGACCATTTGTTTCTGGACGCAAAACACCTGGTTTGTTCGACGAGTGACAACCCCCTCAGCGAACCGTAGACCTTGCTTCGATCTCGGGCGACATATGATATGAAATGCACTAGCACCACAGACTCTGTGGCCTGTCTCGTGTAATTGCTGCGTGATTGAACTTCGAACGATGACAGTTCCAGAATTACAAAGACATTTGGGAATGTGTTCATTGATGCGCGTCACCAATTGCCTTCATGTACGGTCAACGTACTTACATTCACAAGAACAGATGAAACCAAATGTTATGTTTGACTAGGTAATCAAGGAGACCGGGTCTTTCTTCGCTGAGGTCGGTAGGCTCATGGTTTTCCCAATCAACATGACCTTCGTGGTGTTATATGTCAGTCCGATCACTGTTGCATGTCTTCGTCTGATTAAAACTGAAATGTCATCGACTTTAACTGGTGAACGAAGGTAAACATTTTTCAGTGAAACAGTCATCGTAAATTTTATTCTAATTGACTTACTTGTGGTATATGCGTCTAGGCAGAGAACCATTTATACATCTAGGCAGCACGATTTCAGAAGGATGCAATTTTATGGTCACTTTCCGTTTTACTTGTGAATCTGATGCTCTTGTGCAAGGAGTCTAACTGGTCATGCAATTGCCCCATTTGATTCCGCAAACTGAAAATGATAAAAACATCATCTATATATCGTCGATAAAAGTTTGTCTGTCGAATTACTGTTTTGGTCTGCTGCTCAAAACAGCCCATTAAAATATCTTGTTCGTGCAGGGCCTAATGAGCTATACTCATTTATTTTCGATAAAATATAATCCAGAACTCCATGCCAAACAAAGATAATTGAGTGGTTCGGTAACTAAAAGTTCATTTAGGGAATTCATATTATTAAATTAGACCAAAAGAACCATCTTAACTGTCCAACATAAAAGTTTCACGATGTACTAATTAACATCAATTTCTGAATGAGTTTCCTTACAGACGGTATATCATCGGTGCCCAATGTCTGTAAGCGAATCAATTACGCCATTAAAAGTCTACAATTTTTTGCAAATTTCCCACAAACGTATTGCCTGTAAACAACTGAAGCTGCCTCACCACCCATTAGTAGTGCAATTTGAACTCTCGGAAGTAACATCCATGGCTTTCAGTAAAACTCAGAAGAGTAGTTTGTCCCTCGGATCATCACCTAAAGTATGAAATCGTAAACTAGCTGGTAAAGCATCCGACCTTGATTCGAATTCGACCAGAGCTGAGGAGTTTTACAATTGGATCCTCCGTTGTGCCGAAACTATCCGACAGGAATCTGACGGGTATCAGTGTTCTTGACGTGATCATCTGCCAAACAAATAAGACATAGTTTTTCAGGTTAGATGGAAAGTCGCAACGTTGTGCGGATTACTGAAGCTCTATTGAGATAGGTTCAAGTCACTCTCTACAACGATACTTAGTGATTTTTTGGAACGTGATGGTACTGAGGAGCTTTATGAATGAAGTTGGAAGTCATTGGAAGGGTGTGGACCAATTATGGAAACGCATAGTTGACTCCCAGTTCGATGGGAATGCATATAACGATGGATTCTTCAGGTTTGTGGGACCATGACCCAGTATATTGTAACAGTGTATCATTTCGTCCAACGGACGAAAACAAAATTGTCATCTAACGTTTTAATAAATTAACAGTGTAATACCACTTCGTCTATCGAGGCACGTTCGGTAATGGTTTATGATCCGTCAACTACCTGAAATGACTACCGAAGAACATAGTATAGTACTTCTTTGGTGAGGAATTTGATGGCTACAACTTCCTTTCTATCTTCTCTTAGTTCCCTACCTCGTGCATTACAGCTTTTTATGATGCACGAAGATACACGTTGAGAATCAGCACACCAATCACATACTTTGATGCATCTTATGCTGGATTACTATTCACCTTGGGGTCATAGTGTGTCAGTATTAGACGATTTCATTCTGACAACCAAGACAGAAGTTGATTCAATGTCAAGGATTTGCTGAGAAATGCCGGTCGATATAGCGTGATGCGCCCTTAGTGTTCCGTTTGAAGGTGCACCACCTAACGACTGCCCAGTTTGTCATCAGTTTATCGGTGACCAATCCAATCATGATAACGTCATGGAAGTATGTCATTTCCTCTGGTACGTCGGTTAATATGGTGCCCGTGATACGCTTGAACATGACCAAAACATTCTACACATCAAACCGCAACCTCTACTACGGACAAAATTCGTAGTGCGTGTGTTGTGAACCAAGATCGCGGATGGCAGAATGATGGCAGAATCAACAGTGGGGGTACATGTTTCTATTAGACCGTCTCTCGTATTACGCGCTCAACCGTTTGGCCCAAAACCGAGAAGAAAAATAAGAATGGACATAATAACACCGTTTGTTTAAAAAACGAGTTAGAATTAAGCTATAGGTGCTCTAACTATATACGGCGAAACAGTAACCATACATAGCCGACAAGACGCAGAGAAAATCAGACGAAACGGTTATATATGGCACTCACAAGCGAAAGTGGTTGAACGTTCACATATGATAATTCGGTCGTGCCTAACGTGAGGTCAATGGCGCAGTGGTAAACACGGTTGCCTCATGAACTGAATGTCCGTGGTTCAAGTCCCGGCAGTGGCGATGATATGCACTACTGACGAGCTTTAATGAGAGCGAAACTCGAGTCTAGTGTTTCTTTTCGAAAGGGGCCGACTGGAAAGTCTATGGGGATGCGACAGCTGCGATCAATTGTGGGTGATGTTCAACTTGAAGATCCCAGTAAGACCGAACAGAATGTACCATGATCGGTTCATAAGTAGGCGTGTTCCACTGAATTGCATGCTGTCACATATCACCTTTAGGCTTCAAAACGTGGGCAGATGCACTTACTGTTGTGTGGTTTAACACCGTGTTGCCTTGTAAATTGTGTTCTGGATGTGTTTCGAACTAATGTTCATTTCGAAAGTAATATCAAGCTGAAGCAAGTCCAGGAGATTATTGATAAAAATGGTAATCTATTTTTGTCATATGACGAAATTTACCTTGAACATAACAGAGATTGAATTAGAGGTCGTATCTTACATTTTGGCTGGCCTCTCTGGACTGCGGCTGTTTGTGCGTCAGTCGTCTTTCTTAGGTCTTGTCTTACCTTCGACAAGCACGTTTACGTCGGAACTACCACACAAAATACTGTTCACCCGTGGCCGACAGAATGTTGTAGGGGCTCGGCTCTCCGGAACGTGATCTACATCACATGTCGACGATCTATTCTGGGGAGGTACAATAAAGTCAGTATCACGCTTAACATTGTACAAATTTTGATATTCAAAACTGGTCGTCTAATCCGGTTTCAATTTAGTCAGGATGCAAATCTGCATATCTAGACAGGTGAAATACGGTATACCATAGATGCAATTTAAACGCATCAGTTGGTCGTAAAATTTAGTACGAACAGAGTCAAACATTCTGGTCATCGTGTTTAAAATGTTATTGATAAATGGATTGAGAATAACAAAGCGTTACGAGCAGATATTAATACTCTACGTTCCAACGACCTCGGGTGGCCTCCCTTAAAAGTGTTGTAATGGAAATCACATTAACAAAGGAACAGAGGTCACGTGGGATTTGCTGTGGTTAGGTCAACCTGCGTTACATGTGAACTGATTGGTCTAATCCATTGCCCATTAGGTGGGGATGAGACTGATGTAGATAAGATGCGTCTGTGTGTGACACATCTGTTGTATCACTCCTCACGGCCTCGTAGTGATTGTACTGCACATGCGGCTCTCAGAACACTTTCTCAAATACCTTCAGAGTTCTAAAAGTGGAACTGCAAACAGTGCATTAACAGGAAACTGACTATCGAGTAGACCCCGTTAAAGCATTCTGTATTATCTGTCTGACAATGAATAAACACGCTTTGGCTTTTTTTCAAGGTGCTCGCTATACGTCGTATGAAATCATCATTGTGTTCAAAAACGGACAGTAGTAAATCAATGGCTACCTTGGTAGTTTGTTACATTTATTGAATATTCCTGTTGTTTTCACATTCTTGTTCTTATTCATTAATTCTGCCTTACACCTACAGATGTGTCTATTATCACTATCCCGATCACTTGACCGGAAGGTGATTGGCCACTTCTAGATATCGGACAGGTGTTCGCATAAATGACCTTATGGATTTCACAGGGATGTGAAAACGGTTGAAATTTATAAAAGTTTAACTTGACGAGTGTGGGCACCGGATCCTACCTTGAGGTTCAGGGGGACATGAGTTGTTCAGTGCAGCACAATGAGTTTGGCTGACATGCAAATGCGATTTAGTGCTGTTTTTAATCTTTGTCCTACGCGCGTACAATATGTGGGTAGGGATACGAACACAGGTTTCCGCGGTACTGTTGTGAGGTCTGGTCGAATGATTTAGAATGCTTGTAGATAGAACGAATTGAATATCCATGTTGAATAAGAATCGCTTGAGAAAAATCAAGCATCTGAGAAATATGCTCATCCGAACAGGTTTTACGAATTCGACGGTAAGGTGTTCCAACTATCCTGCGTTTGTATAGCACTACTGCAAAGCTTCTAAAATGCAATAATCGGTATAGTACGTTTACTGAAAGTATATCTCCCTTTGGTCCGGTCTGCCTTTTCATTGGCTGTGTGAACCACATCGATCAACACCGGTATAGTGTTCATTTGTGTGCCTTGTAACGAAGCTAACCTTGCATCGAACGTCACACTGCTTCTGTCAGCGTTTTCGTGGACGTGATTTACTTTAAAAATCCTGTCTTGTTGATGTAATGAGTATAGCGATCGACATGCTACATTACTGACAATATATTGAAATTTATCGGTTGTCTATTTGACATTCTTATTCACCGCTAAGACTACTCTAGTTGGGTTTTTCAGGTCCCCACCACATTGGCCAGTCCACTTCTTCCTTCGGAAACGTTTCCAATTCTCATTCTTTTTTCCATACCTTACATTCATAACTGTTGCTATTATTTTAAGTGTTGACTAAAGAATGACTGTTTACTTTAAAAATAGTGCCCATGTACTCTCAAGTCCAAATGTTGTTACTTCATTACACGTATGTAATTGAAAAAAGCAAACAAAATGATGCCTAAGCATACATCTTACATGCCGGTCGTTGTTTTTCAAACTTATTCCGGGACAACATTGTTTCAAATGAGCGGAGTCATTTTCTTGGAATGAACGAGACTACCCCCTTCAATAGGAATTAGGTTTTAGTCTTGAAAAGTTCTCCGTCTTTTCGCTTGTTCGTTATATTGAGATACTGAGTATTACGATCAGACCAGAGTTGTTAATTATGCAGCGCTCCACATTAGACAGACAGCTTGTTTTCACATTCACCATTTTACATGGTTGTTGGTTAATTTTGGTGTTACCGTTTGTTCTTCTCTTGAACTAAGACGTGTATATTGCTCTTCAAAATAAACGATATAGGTTAGAAACAAATATCCTATCTTCTTCAAATTAAATTGGAAATATACGGTTGGTTGTACAAGTAACCGTGGTTTTCTCATTCGTTCTTGATGAGATAACGTGGAATGACTAGAGACAATGATATTTGAAGATGATGTGTTATGTCGTCCTGTTCTAATCCACTTTAAGGCTAGAATATAAGTGCTCTAGATTGTGACACAAAGGTTCCAGGCTCGAACTAATTTCAGGCTATCTCCACCAGATAAGTCTAAACAGAAGAAAATCCGTTCGTAGTATGTTTGTTCGAAGGTTAGCATTATGAACTGACATCGAAAACCCATAACTTGAAATGTGTTGTTCACACAGACAACAGAAAATTTCGAGTCTCATGAAAAATTGCAATCTTTTTAACAAAACGGTCTAACTAATTGTGGGTCTGGTTTCGTCAGCGATTACCTCACACGTCATGCTAAAATAACCCACTTGAATATTTCATCTTTGCAGTTCATTTCCGTTATTTTAATGAAGTAGTTTTGTTGTATTGGCTTGGCAGTGATTATTTAAAACAACTGTCAAACACTTTTACACTTGTATGTTAGTCGGTACACTACCGTATTTTTTTTACAGGCAACTGAGATCACCGCGATAAACTTAGCCCCACGCAGATACACATACAATTAAAAAATGTAAATCGTTTGGACACCTGGAAATTCACAGAATCGAACTACCTAATATGTTTATACTGAAAGATCTGGATCAATGTTTTCCAGTACGCTGCCAACATAACCATTGATGGGTGTGTCGTAGCATTCGAACTACTTTACAGCCAAATCTTTCGACTTAAATTTATGTAGACTGTACTACAGAATGTCATGTAGAGATCGACAGTCATGTATACGGTGATGACGAGATTATTTTTTACATTCCTTTTGTTTCGCTTGCGATGTACGCTGTAAGGGATGGGAAAAGTTCCAAAGGTGTGGTTGTCTTATTTACCTGAGATGCCATTGTGAGGCGGACTGGGGAAAACCATGTCAGTCGCACTTTTGTATGGTGATGTTTAGTACACTCTGTAAAACTAGAGATTTTATCGAACAAACATTGTCGGTTCGGTTTATTCTCAAGCCCACCTTAACTCAAACTATGCACATGAATGAGTACAGAAGATTTTCTGTTAGCTTATCACTTGCATTATAAGCCCTACTCTGAATGACACTAGCAAAAGTATGCAACCGCGGCAATCGGGATGGTGATGATCGCTACCAGCAAGGACAGTCGACATATACGGGAGTAGGCAATATAACTGGTCTACCAAAAGGCTACAGCCATTTTACACACAAACTCACGAACGAATGTGCAACCGTCCAACACACAAAAAAATTTCACGCAGACGTGTTACATGGACCCAAAAAATGACCTAATATTCAAGGTTACGTCTACTACAGCTAACGTATCATTGCATGTGGTACTGCGTTCGATTTTAACCCATTACAACCGGTACAGCAAAAAGTCAAGAAAGCTATGGAACAATTCAAATAAGTGCAAAAGTCAGTGCGAAATTGATTACAGCGACTGGATGTTTTGTAGATAGGCGTACGCAAACAGGAGCTTGTCCGAATGACTGAAATCCTGTTAGTAAACAGTAGGTTGAACAACACAAAGACCATCGTTTTGTGTGAGAACAGGGGAAGTTATGCTACAGCGAAGGTAGTTGCTACGTCTGTTGATCAAGGGGTTGTCAAAACGGTTGGACGGATGTTAAGTACGAAATGTACTCCTCACCAGATGGTGGCAATCGGTGACAGTTTAAGCCGTGTTTTAATTTTGTCAGTTATAACAGCTGATATTCCATTTCAAAGATTGTGTTTGATATCCTGCGCGTCACCCTTTTCAACTGGCCAGATAATCGGTTCGTCAATACTCAGAGTGCGGCTCGGATCATACCAATTGTTCCATCTACGTTCCTTATATTTCAACTGTTTCCAATATCGTACCAATGGAACTGGGACATCGCAACAATTATGAATAGGTGACGAATTCGCTCCCAAACCGTATTACAGAAACACATGCGTCTTATCGTTGCCGTGAACAGTGTTTTAGAAATCTCTTAACTACTATTTAACCCCATCGTAAAGTATGGGCATCGGTTTGAAAGACTTGGGTACTAATGTGACAGAAGTAGAGTTCTGAACAATGCTGTTCACGAGTGAGTAGAACAGAGCACATATTGAAAAAAATAAGCAAAATATTCAATTGTAAATTAGAGCTATGGGTTCACGAAGTCACCAGTGACACAGTGATAATGATGAGACAAAACTACGTAAGGTAGACATCGTAGAACCTATCTACCGAACACAAAATGCAACTGATTGACAGTCATAATGACACAGCACCTTCTTGTTTGATCAGCACAACGAACAAATCAGACCAGAAAGTCACTCCTTTGAAGAACACGGTACTGGAGCAAATCATGATGTTCCAAAAAGCATTCTTAATGATCAAAATCCACGCTTCGCGAGTGAGAATTTGTGAATCTGCTCGAATGACTAAGATAAAGCATATTCGAATAAGACGAACGGGCCCACAGACGGAAACAACTGGGTGAGTAAATGACGGTTAGCTGTCAACGGAGGCAGCTGAGAACCAGCATTTCTTTGATATCATTAGTTCACTATGCGTCCATCCAGGCAAGTACAGATAGAGTATCATTTTAGGTTATAATATCAGTAACCTGTGGCACTAGTAAATCAGGACATCAGATTTTGGCCAAGCTCATAAACATGAAGATAGCAAACAGTCTGTACAAAATCGCATTCGGGAAGTTATTCTCAATACTTAATCACTCCCGGCGATTCAGGGTGATCTGTTCAGTGAGACATACTCGACAACTCCATTACTATCGCACCGAAGACTATCTTCCAAGTCTGGAAACATTCAAAAAAATTGATGGAAACAATGAGAATTTATACAGCGCCATTGACAAAATCACAATAAAACTTATTCATCTTGATGGTAAATTGGCTAGCTGACACCCAACAGAAAAGGTGTTCAAAATAGAGCAACCTAGAAAACAATGACACGAAATGGCAAACAGTCGACAGAAGCCGATTTCATTGATGCGTCGGGTTTAGGTAAGAGCATATCGAAGAACACCAAGTGAAGAAAGTTTCAGTAAATCTGTAATGATGTTTATACATAAGATGAAAACTGAAAGTTACATCCTCTTTGTGTAGTCTACAATGTGAAAGTGATCATACTTGTACTTTACATCTAGGAAAAAGAGATTTGAGTACAACTTTCCGCAACCAAATCAGGCGTACTTTGCCGATTTTAAAATTCAACAACGCACTAAACATAGAAAATCAAACAAAAATCGAAAGTATATCAATAAAACGCAAACCCACTATCACCACAAACGAGCAGGAAACATTCATCAACACAAGAAGGTGAAATATGACGAACATCTGAACACGAAAGAACCAAATACGCCAAAACTGTTACCGAAATGAAGAAGACTATATATAATGAATAACTGGTGCGAAATCGTTCATAATATACGCAACATTGCACGGCATCCACATGAAGGGGTGGTATGAACTTCCGAAGAAGACGGCCGCAGAGAAACTGTTGTGAATTCAAGAAGCCACACGAAAGTCAAAGGGAATTCTCTAATGAGAGAGCAAAAGAGCGAAACTCTTCGAAAAGTGCAACATGGTAAACCATTGAAGGATGTCTAGAATTAGAATGAACCCCCAAAGTAATATCAATCAATATGACAAGGACCACGGAAGCTCCTGCACGTAAGTAAATGAATTCGTATAAACAATGTGCCACTTTCTGCAATAAGTTACCTTTGGTGCCAACATACTTTTTGGCAAAACATATAAATGATAATAACGAAACAAAACCGAGTGGTAGGGAAATTTAGTTAACGTAAATTGAACAACATTCATAAGTGGTCATGGCTGTCTTATTCCCACAAACAGTTCAGTCAACCCATTTCGAAAAGAAGCCCTATAATCGAGTTCTGTCTTTGTTAAAGCCAAACAAACCATAACCGCCTGGTAAACATCAGTAGTGAAAACACCACTTGATGATTTAATGAGTTCCGGGAATTCTACTTGCAAACAAGTCCAGATTATGTAGTCATCGACTGAAGTTAACAGTAGAAGTACCGTGTCTCCCGTGGGGATGGTTGGACAACCCGAGCACTACTCCCTAGCGAATTTGGTTGAGCGTTCGTACGTGACAGTGGGGACATGCTCAGGGTGAGGTCAGTAGCGCAGTGGTCAACAGGGTTGCCTGATGAACGCGTGGTTTGGAGTTCTAGCCTCGACCGAGGCACTACCGATAAGCTCTATCAAGAACGAAGATAAATTATAGCGCTTTTGTCGAAACGGACTGACTGAGTCACCTACAGGAGTGCGATAATTGTGATCAATTATGAATGACATTCAGTTTATATAAGATTATGATGATTTCGCCCTCAATCCCACGCTTGTTGTCAAACGATATTATCACTACCATATACATTACTGAGGGTATGCGTATGTATATGGTACTAATGCTGTGACCTTCCCGATTGGAGTGACTATTGCTCGGTGGCATTCATAATACCAGGTTGATGAGAAAAAGGTAACATAGAGATGACTGTGAAGTTACTGATGCCCTGCAAGGTTTTAAATAGCCCCCCCTCGGTTGTCTTAAGTATGTAATATATCATATTCGACTGTACATAGGATACTTTGACTATCAAACGAGGACAAGTGTGGTTCATTTTGCTTGTTGTGTTTATCGAAAGATGAATATTCTTTTCATATAGATAGTATACGAACCATAATTTGGCACGTCAACAAACCCCATCAGCTTGATTCAATCCAACGTTAACATGACAATGCTCATGGTTTTTTGGTGGGAGGAGACTACTGAAACAGGGTTTGTCGGACTTTCCTTCGATAAAAACATTATAGGTAACACCCTACTCTGTGCAACTATTTAAAACTAAAGCATTTTTATCTATAAAAGGAAATACTGCAAAAAGACTGCTGCTTCAGTACTACAATAACTGAGAATGCTAGATTATGTATGATAACAACGGGATGGCTCAACGCTGCAAACCCCGTGGATGCTCAAAACTGATCTCAATTTAGAATGCAACGTAACCTTTGAGACTATTTCGCAACCTGCACTACCATCATGCCTAAAGAGATTACTTTCGTGTAAGCAACACCAAAAACCAAATTTCGAGCATTTCTTGCGAGCATGTCGAGACGATCGGGTAACCTGATCATTACTCACAAGCGACACCTGCGATCAATTGTGGGTGATGTTCAACTTAAAATTGACCAAATCCCCGACTACTCACCAGTATTATAGCTTATACACTGATGCTTTCGTCTTCCACTCTGTTCCCGTGATGATAATGTTGGCCTGTCGGTAGAACAGCTCTGGCGTTAACAAATGAAAATAAATACTGGATTCAATCAGTTCCGATTGAAATGTAGAATCCGAGCAAGCTTATCGTCAAACACTATCTCACTAAGGTAGCGTTTTAGTCTGCAAGAAATGAGATATCAGAGGGTAAATACCACTGCGTATTTTAAACTTGTTCAGTCTGAACACGAAGGGCCATACATTTCTGTGGCAGTGGAAACAAACGTATGTCAAGAAGGTGTAGCCACCTATCGCTAACAGAATCCAATAATATCAACATATTACTTATGGTTCAAATGTTTACTATCATTAGCCGGTTCTCCGTAAACATAGAAATACAAGAAGGAAAATCAGAGTGCAGCATGGCATGAAATGATTCTCGGTACATGCAGGAGCCGAGCATTGACGTCTGTGGCAACTGTGACCTTCTGGGCCCGGTATCGTATGCCTATGAGTGTTTTGTTTGCTGTCATCTTGAAACGCATAACCTGTGTTGCTTCCTGAATAAATAATCGTTGCGACATTTGTGTTCTTGGCTCAAAACAAAAGTGCACCTTTTAGGGGATTCATCAAGATTTCTCGGGAAATCAGTTAGATGATGCTACCCCGCGTACTGAAGAGGACGAAGACCGACAGGAGAAAATAAACATCACAATTGCAGAAACTCTCAGATTAGCGAGCAAAGTGAGGAGGTTATTAACGCTTAGAAGAACCACAGTCAGAGGTTACCTATCTCCAATGCGACCTACTTGGTTGCCCATTCAGAGGAAACCAACTGTTAGGGCGCCCCACCCTGTGACCGTCCCAGGGGCGCCGCCGTCGTGAGAGCGGAGGAAAAAAATCATTCGACTCAGTCCGAACTAGCAGAACTGTCCAAAATCGGTTGAGACTTTTTTTATACCGCTATACACATGTGTGGTCCTAACTGTTTCTCATCATGGGGGGATGTGTGTTCATGATGTGCCCTATAAATAACTTGTACTTGTCGTCCTACCCGGCACACGTTTTGTAGCCGAACAAAGCTTCCTATTTTGAACGCGTCTTTTGGCTTGCCCTGGGAGTGATTACGGGAACAGTCGCGGTACTATTCGGGACCGAGACTTTCGTGTGAATTATTACCGGGACGAGAATCCGAGATCGAACCAGTGTACTGTTTAGGAGGGTTTACAACACCAACATGGATCAGCAAACACTTGAAGACATCTACAGTAGGAACTGAGTGAAGTAGTGATAGTATACTCGACGGTGCACTACTTGACGTTGATGTAACGTAACGTACCACACTAGTGTTGTGAGCCATGAACGCGGATGGCAACACATGGATTGAGCGCTTAAACAGGACAACAAACAAAACCACTCATTTGCACGTGGTACTCGGCCAAGACAATCTAGGTCGCTACAGACGTCAATGCTCAGTTCTTTTACGTAGCAATGACCACTTTGTGCGACGCTGCACTCTGATGTTCTTTCCTGTATTATTCCTGCGGCTACTTTGATGCCAAAATGCATGCTCTGGTCGTGCTACGGAATAGCAGTCGTGTGAGTAGTATATTACGATCGCTCATCCTCACCACACTTACAATATTGACATACACGTAGAATAGATAAAACTAATGATCCCACCCACTATGTACAATACACTTAATGGGATAGATTTCCGTGTCCTCTGGGAGTAGTCTTCGTCGTCAGAACCAATGCGGCTTACACATGTATGTATGTATGAAATGCCACAAAAATACTCCACCAGATTTGTGATGAAAAACACGGTTGTGGATTAAATGGAGTTGTTGTGCAAGGACACAACGAGTGTACACAGCAGAACTGACGATAAGACTAAAAAACTGAGTACGGTGGCGCAAAACTTCTCTAAATTGTCTGTTTACAAGCAATTTTAATGAAAAAAAACTGGAAAATGCAATCAGAAATGTCTCAGGCGATCATCCTACATTGATGAGAGATTTTCTGTTCTTGGTAGTCAGAGCATACTACGATTACTGTGCCAACGAAACTCCCGATAAGCAAAACAAAAAGACGATCGGCCTAGGCTAACAAGAGTGATTCCAAGCAGAGAGTTAATGGCCGCCAAAAGATGCGTTGTTTGTAACAGTACATTTATTGTGTAGACTGATCTAGGCTAGGAACATGCGGATATCTTGGTACATAAAATTCAAGGTAAATCATTTTGAATGTTGATCCACCACACTTAGTCCAAATATCGTAAAAATGCGAATGCGACAGTATAATAATTGCACTCAGATGGAGAATCAGAATTTCGATAACTGAATTTGACCGGAGTCCATTTGACCAATCCTATGAAATACGTCGGATGGTCATTTTACATAAACACAAGCACTTTCTTCGGAGGGGCATCTACGCGTCCATACATACCAGATATGTGATCGCACAATAGACAGTTGCCCCAAATCAAAAGTTCGCATAGCGAGGAGTCTGAATTGTGCTTGTTTTCATCTAGTTGCATTTCGAAAGACGTTCAAAATCGTCTTGTTACAACATCCTTTATTAAGGACTATCGCAAGCACTATCAAGACGCATTCACACGCGATTGTCCGACTCAAACCCAAAATCCTTGCCTACTCCGCCACGATTACCAGCCCAAATTAAAATGCCTTTGTATGTCGGTGAAACTTGTCAGAGCAATCGAAATCGATATTATAATCAAGGAGCAGATCGACAAGGCTTGATGATTGCACTCACAGAAGTTAGCAAATTTCAAACAGATATGAAAGAGAGATACGACACTGGTTAAACCGCTGCAAATATTTGATTGCAGGTACTTCAACCGTGCTCTGATGGGACGCAAGGCAAATGTTACAATACCAGCGAATAATCTCTTCGGATTGTAATCTTTGTGGTATAACGTTTGTTTCGGGGAAGAACCCAATTCCCCGAAAATACCGTTTTATTTGACTTCGCAGTGGCCTAACTCACTACTGGTTGTAGTGACCTTCATAGTCGGCGCGGTCATGTGCCACGTCCCTCATCACGTGCGTTCTCAACCTTTGTGGAAAATTCTGGCGCCCGGCCCACACGCACGTACTTTACTTGGGACATCACTGTACTGTCTGGATCTTTGCCTGGTCCACTTCTGTCCTTGTTTTCTGATTGGTCACAAACCCTTTAAATGTGGTATAGTTTGTGACCGTGTTGTGTTCGGATTGAGTGACACAAGGTGGCTCTGTCCGGAGGCCAGTCTATTCTCTGTGTTCATCCGTTAGCCTCAAGTGGTTGGGTTGGCCGGGAAGATCCGTATTAATCTAGCATATTTCGCAATCCGTTGTTCAGAACCGTTGAACATCGTTCTGTTATCTACCGTTCCACTAACCGTTATTCCGTTGTCTGTTTACGCGCTCGTAGGCCGTATTCCAAGTTACAACAGTGTAAAGGTCTACCGCAAAACAAATTGTACGATGCTCCTAACAACAATGGCAGAACATACCTTTAACCACAGGGATTGGAGATTCCAGTCAAGAGCATCGAGTTCCCCATTGCAGAAGGAACACGTCGCGGAGTTAGTTGGTCTAATCGACTAGTTCGCTAACACTGGTTCCCTTGCCTGTAGCTGAATTACTGTTTTCATCTGTCACCTATCACATTTCGAAACAGATAACGAGCATGTAAATGAATAATCTAATGAGGTGTTACCAAATTGAAGAAGTACCCTGTTTTATCAGACAACCATGTTATCTACATAAACAAATATTGTACGGAAAAGGATATTAAAAGTAGAGAAGACATCCCAAAAAGGAAGAGGACAAAACCTCCTGAAAGTTCGAAGATGGCAGAGAACAACCGAAGGTTCACGTTTTCCCGCTAAACCAAAAATGATAGTAAAAGTGACTGGAATTAAATGTGAACTAAGAAATCATAAGAGAAAACAACTCAAAAGGCTACACTGGAACAGTCTGCTATATGGGAAGAAGTGAGTTGTAATGAATGTGATTTAGCCTTAAAATTCACTAATAAATTCTAAAAATGAACGAAAACCAAACGTTAGGCTCTTTCTTGCAATCGCAATGATTGTTTCAAATCCATTGGGTCATTATGAATCTGAGAAACATGGTTGCAGTCTATAAGTATTAATTTGAAGAGGTTGACAAAACAGTGTACTAATTGAACTTGGTTGATCACGGGAAAAGTAAAACTCCTGAATGGAACATTTGTAATATCAGCAAGAAACAAGTTTAACCTTCCCCGCAAAGAAGGCACTGTGGTTATGATGGCTGTGTCAGAGTAGACAACGGAGTAATAGCTTCGAATTGATTAAATCAAGTTACGACTAAGAGGACAAAAAAAAAACAGACTAAACTGCAACAATAAGACAAGCGTGAATGGACGATAAGTATGCGCAGCATCAAGGATTAGTTGATTCGCGTCGAAAAATGGACACATTGGTTACAGACTGTTCAAGCTACTCGCCACAAATTACGTTTGAACGGCCGAAAATTTTGCACCAGTTGCACACAACTCATGTGTGATTGAAGCAATCTCGTGAAGGTAAATCCTTGACCAGAAACTTCCGGAGAGTATTGCGTTCGAAACGGGATTTTGACGCTGTATGACGACTTGCGCATCTCCATGACCTATTGGACTAACCTGGACGTTGTGGTCACCACACCGATAGAGTCACTCATACCAGACAGGCCAACAGGTAGTGGTCTTATAAACCAGTCTCCTGGTCCTCCAGATTGGGGGTTGGAAGAAGGTTGGCTTTTTCTGAAAAATGTACCAGTTCTGGTACACTGCCATCCACCCGCTGCCTTGCGGTACTAGCTTGTGAGCCAAAGGCTTTGGTTGAGAACCCTAATCGTTCTTCTGTCTATGTCTGGGCGTCCTAGCAGTATCCCAGCCCAAATGCCATCATGAATACTCACAACGCTCTCAATTCCATACTGCATTGGCCGTCTCGCAGCATAAACCGTGTCACTCTATCTGGTGCATACATGCTACTGCTGACCCCTCCACCACCGTCCTATCAAATTTAACTCTCAGGTCCCTCCCGACCTCCATTTCTGATAATTACTCTACAGGTCCCACAACAGATGTAGCTAACCGTGGTAACACTGAATCGGTGAGTTTTATCTCTTTCCATTCAGCTTCTAGTTTCCCCTGCACCTTGCTTAAACCTAGAATACGAATTAATATAGGTGGCTTCAACGTTCGCACGCCAAAACAGATAAGTCAGCAGGCTGCTTTCGCACGAACGTTAGACTCGTTAAATGTCGATGTCTGTTGTGTTTCAAAGACTAAAATCCAGGACAATGGCCAACGTATGGAACTAACAGCACCCGCACTGTCTATCCGATACTGGTTATACACTTCGGGTGACTCCACAGCCACAGTTTAATGTCAGGCTGGAGTATGTATAATCCTTAGCACGATGGCCACAGCCGTATCAGTAGATTGGGTTGCTGACAATAGTAGACTGTGTCGTCTGCTTGGCGGGTTCCGTTAAGGCAACCTCTAAACGCAAGACTCAGAAATTTACTCACTGTGTTCGCTTACGTTCCAACCGACTGCGGTGACGCTGGCATCAAGGACTCATTTTACTTGGATCTGGCCACTCTCCTTTGGTCGATACATAGTTCTGATTTAATCGTTCTGGCCGGAGATATGAATGCCCAGGTCGACAAGCCAAGCCTCGTTTAGTTCGCAGGTTTGGGATAGCATCACACCGCTCGGTTAATAGCGGGCAGCTGTTACAGCTGTGCGGATCACACGTATGTTTAGGCTAGAGAGCTCTCTTACTGCCTCAGGCCACCAGATGCTGCTTTAACTCGATCATGCTCAGACGGTGGATAAAAGAGATGTGATCTAGTGTTGTGACTGGTTGTACGGCCTACGAGCGCGTAAACGGAACAGCGATTAATGAAACGGCAGAAAACAACACGACGAATGGTGGCAATGAACAACGAGTACGGACTATACGCGATCAGTTAGTCTCTTCATATCCAGCCCATTCACCCGAGGCTACCGCATAAACACAGGAAAAAGACTGGTCTTCAAACAGAGATTCTTTATATCGCTCAGCCCGAAGACAACAGGGTCACAAACCCGTTCGTATTTCTAGGGTCTGGGACTGGCAACAAGCAAGGACAAAGGGAATGGACCACATAAAAGTCTAGATAGTACAGTCTACGCGTGTAGTCGGGATGACAACAGTTGTCACGAGGGCTTAGGTTGATCATGTAGACCGGAGCAGTGCACGACCATGCCAAAGGGTAAGGTCACTCACAAGTGATGTGTGCAGCCGTTAATGCGTTGATCGCTAACGTACTCATAGGACACAGTCGGCCAAGAGACAAAGAGTGTGTTAGGCTCAAGTAGGTTATATCCATTTTTCTTGTTCATATCAACAAACGACTATCATCGTTTGGAACTCACCCGCTTCAATTTTCAGAAACCTGGATGTCTGTGGCCTTCTATCTAACCTTTACTTCAGCACTGTTGGCGTACTATATGACGAATGTTTCGTTTGTTTTCCTCTAACCCAACATTGCATCTTGACTTTATTCCATATTCTCTCTAGAATGCACTAACTTGTACTCCTATACTGAATTATTTCTTAAATTATATTTTCAGTATTTTTCCTTCCAGTTTAGATCATACCGTTGGAGTCTTTCTCGGTTTATTTATCGAGAGATAGGAACATCGGTTACGTGCTAGCCTAACAGCTAGCTAACAAGCATTAACCGGCTGGTCTTATTCCTTCTGGTTTACACTGGACACGGTGTGAATGGAACCATGAGTGGAGCAGCGCAAGCCACTTGTGGTAATGGTTGAGTGCAGGCGTCCTTTGACTTCGGTCATTGTGACAGGATAATCCAAGTCGGACGCCGCTAACCGTTAATTTACACGCATGTAGAATGTTTTGGAAAGGGCAGGTGACAAAAAAACTATCAACAAAACAGATGGCACATTCATATATAACAAGTCCAGAATGTTGAGTGGTGAGCGGAAAACTTTGGGGGTCAATTTAGTTGGCCTCCTGCTTCTACTGTGTTAACGTCACAAACTTGTAACGTAGCACCCTAGTCGATAGATTTGCAACAACCCACTGAGGTCTGTACTTGTAGTTCGGCTCTCAAACGTAATAGGGCTGTTGAGCCAGATAACCTCGTGTCGGTACTCATCAAAAAGACGTTAGTAGAGGGTTTGACTCAGTCGTTTCAACTTGTGTGGATAACGGAGACTAATCCTCCGTGCGGAGGCCATGCGATAATAGTCCCCGTATTCAAGAAAGGTGTCCGGGGTACTTACGGAAACTATAAGATCAGTTTGACCCCAGACACTTCAAGGGTTCTGGCATCCACCATACTTTGTCGACTCACTGCAGTTCGGGAGAGAAACGTTAGAGAGGAACAGGCATGGTTTCGCCCTGGACGGGGATGTGTAGATCACATTTTTACTTTTCGTCAAATTCTGGAGTGGCGTCATGTGTACCGCCGGCCAACCATTGCCATATTTCTTGACTGTAAAGGTGGACTGATCTTCACTTTTAGAATCGCTTAAACGCTTTACTCTCATACTTCAGCTCGGGTAATGGTTTATGGTGAATTGTGACAGTTTCAGCACCAGGAACGGCGTACGTCCAAGCTGTTCTCTTTCATCATTTTTGTTTGGTTTCGTAATAGACGAACTAAGGGAGGATTGTCTGACAGTCGCAGGATGTCGGCGTGGGCCTTCTACCTGGTGGAAGACTCATCATCATAACAGCCATGAGCCTGACCAAAAGGTACTGTGGCTCGGGTCGCCGCTCACCTCAACAGTGACGTGGAATATCCTAGAAGAAAACGTTACTAAGAAGGGTGAAAATTATTGAGAAAAGACTAAGAGGAAGAAGCGGAAATGGAATGGATACAGGTACGCCATTGACTGCGACACACTGCCATCTCGGATAGCGTCTCCAACCA